>PVKS010004980.1:74979-88691 GCA_004027875.1 Aplodontia rufa
GTGTCTCTCAGCTGCCAGCAAAGGGGAAAATCGGAAGTCTTTTGAACAGACTGTCTGGCAGGAGGGATTCAGCAGTACAGAGAAGGCTACTCCACAATTCCACCAGGAGCCAGTCACAGTTCAGAGGCTGAACCCAGAAGAGGAGGCTTGGGACAGGCTCAGCCTTTCTTCAGCTCAGGGGGACTTGGGTTTGTGAAGCCAGGGGAGTCTTGCTCAGCCCTGTCCATCCCCATCCTCCAGGAGGTCCACATGATAAGCTAAGGTGAGACAGGAGCACTGAATAGACCACAGCCCTAGCTCACAAAACCTGGAGGGATTATGAGTGCAACCAGCAGAGGGAGCATTGTTATGCTTTCAAGCCAGAAGTACCTGGAGTGTTAGATCCCCAGGGAGGCATGCAAAGGCCAGCCCTCAGGACATTCCTTAATCTGATCTCTTCAAGGAAATCTCCATTCAGAAAGCCCAGGAGACTGAGGTAGACACAGTCATCTACGAGATCACATAGTTCCAGACTGAGAGACCTTGCTAAGAAAACTCAGGCAGACAGTGAACATCTGCTCCCAATGTGTAGAGAGACAATCTTAGTGATCATAGTTCCAATTTTTCATTGTGAATCTTTATTTTTTTCCTGTTTTTGATGTGTATTTGTGTGCCATCTGGAGAAGCTGATTGGTTCATGAACATATAAACACACTAACACACTAGCTGAAGTTTTTTTATTGTTGTTTTTTTTTCTTTTCTTTTTTATCTTTGTAGGACTTCTTTTTTTTATTCAGCTTTTTTACTGTTTTTTTTTCCTTCTTTCTTTTTCCCTTTTGTTTCTTTTCTCTATATTCCCTTTATTCCTGACCATTTTCTTCAATGTAAATGTTTATCCTTGTCCTACCTGTTGAGGCGTGGGATTTTGATCTGTACATTTAGTATTTGAATTGCATTGTAGCCAAGTTGCAAAATTGTCCTGTTCTTGCTTCTACCCTTTCTCATGCTACCATCCAAATTCTATTAATACCTCTTTCCCCGTTCCTCTACTTTGATACCTCTGTCTCCTCTTCCTGGCTTTTTTGTTTAGTTTTGTTTTGTTTTTTTCCCTCAGCAAATCCTTCACCTCTTCTACTTTCTCTCTGTAGATGCTTGGATATTACAACCTCCTCTCTAACTTCCTCTTACATTCCCTTCTCTCTCAAGCTTCTAATTAATTGATACTGTTTGACCCCATAATTAAAGCTGTATTACCATTACTACTGTGAATGCCAAACTCAATAACTATTGTATGATTTGAAGCCTGCCATAGGTGATAGTTAAACACTATTTTCACTGAAATAATGGCTAACACTGTCATTTGTTTCATAAGTGGAGTTTAATATTATAATAGATATAATTGATGCTAGATGACCATTTTAATACCATCTATTGTATACGTTGGTTGTTCATATTGTTGATCTCCTATTATCTCATGAGGAGCTGGAAATCTTAAGGCACACTAACAGTTCATAGGCTAAGGATTTGGCTTCAGAGCTCAACTTTCCTGACAATATCCCAATCCAAGTAAGGGATGGAACAAAACTCCCAATCCAACAGCAAAGACCCAAAGAGAAACAACCAGATAGAGATCTCAGGCCAAAAATTCACTTCAATTTAAGGAGCGAGAAGAAGCCCACACAGACCCCACCCTATATCTGTTTGTACACAGATCTCTGGTACCACCCCTGTATGTGTGCCATACAGCCCTAACAACCCCACACATAGACAACCAGCTGTCATGCACACTTGCCATGTCCAGGGATATTGGGCCCATCCCACCACTAAATATCCCAGATCCCAGTGCAGCACATAGGATGATCCATTCTGGCCTACCCAACACCTCTGGTACCCTAGCACCCAGGGATGCACCCCCACTGCTTAGCTTCAACAATGAAGCAGGCTGCCCAGCAACCCCACCAGGTGCCAAGTCTGAGTTCTAGACTTGTTTGTGAAACAAAACAAGGTACCAGGCAGAAACAGCTTTCTGGAAGAAAGTGGTGGTCCTAAGAGAAGTGGTGTCTGATCCAACCCTTGACCTATAACAAATAAGAATCTAGAGACTTGTCTTGCTTCCACACAGGGAACCCCCAAATGATAAAAATGATATGTACATCTCAATTGATGCAGAAAAGGCTTCAATAAAATTCAGCACCCATTTATGCTCAAAACTCTAGAGAAGATAAGGAGAAAAGGAACATTTCTTAGCTATGTAAAGGTCATATATGACAAATCCTCAGCTAGTGTAATACTAAATGGAGAAAAGCTGAAAGCATTTCCACTAAACTCAGGAACAAGACAAGGCTGCCCACTTTCACCACTTTTATTCAATATTGTGCTTGAGACCCTAGCCAGAGCAATCAGGCAAGAGAAGGAAAACAAAGGGATAAGAATAGGAAGAGAGAAAGTCAAACTATCCCTTTTTGCTGATGACATGATCCTACATCTGGAAGATCCAAAAAAATTCCACCAGAAAACTCCTTGAGCTTATAAACAGATTTAGCAGAGTGGCAGGCTACATGATCAATACACATAAATCAATAGCTTTCCTATACACTAACAATAATAGGGCAGAAGAAGAAATCAGGAAATCGTTCCCATTCACAGTATCCTCATAAAGAATAAAATACTTGGGACTTAATCTAATGAGGGAAGTGAAAGATCTCAACAAAATTATCAAACATTGAAGAAAAAAATTGAAGAAGCCTTGAGAAGATGGAAAGACATTCTATGATCTTGGATAGGCAGAATTAATATAATTGAAATGGCCGTTCTGCCAAAAGCACTATATAGATTCAATGCAATCCTCATCAAGATACCAATGTCATTCTTTATAGATATAGAAAAAGGAATTCTCAAATTCATTTGGAACAAAAATAAATAAATAAAACAGAATAGCCAAAACATTACTAAGCAAGAAAGACGAAACAGGTGGATTTGCAATACCAGATCTAAAACTATAATATAGAGCTGTAGTAACAACAATAGCATGGTACTGGCACCAAACTAGGAATGAAGATAAATGGAAAAGAATAAAATACTCTGAGACAAACCCATAAATCTTTAAACATCTGATATTTGACATAGGGGGTCAAAATATAACAAGGAGAAATGACAGCCTCTTCAATAAATGGTGCTGGACAAACTGGACAGGCATTTTGTATGAAATTGAAATTAGAACCTTATCTCTCACCTTGCACAAAAATTAAACCAAATTGGATCAAAGAACTAGGAATTAAACCAGCTACCAAACAACTGCTAAAGGAAAAGTTAGAACTGACATTCCAGCGTTTGGGAGTAGGCAAAGACTTTCTTAACAATACTCCTAAAGTGAAAGAATTAAAGTAAAAAAATCAATGAGTGGGATGCCATTAAACTAAAAAGCTTCTGCACAGCCAAGGAATTGGTTAAAATTGTCAAGAGAATTTTCCTACAGAATGGGAGATAATCATGGCCTGTGATTCCTGTGACAGGGGACTAATATCCAAAATTACAAAAAACTCATAAAACAATGTAAAAAACACAAATAATCCCAACAATAAATGGGCCAAAGAGCTAAATAGAAACTTCTCAACAGAGGTAATTGAGCAAGACAATGAATACTTGAGAAAATATTCTCAATCACTAATAATCGTTGAAATGCAAATCAAAACTACATTAAGATTTCACCTCACTCAGGTCAGATTGGCAAAGATGAAGAATATAAACAATAACAGATGTTGAAGGGGTTGCAGGGAGATAGGAACACTAGCACACTATTTGTGGAACTGCAGACTGGTTCAGCTGCTCCAGAAAGCAGTATGGAGAATCCTCAAAAAATTAGGGATGCATTCACCATATGACACACCTGTCCCTCTTCTGAGTATTTTACCAGAGGAGTTAGAATCAGCACATTACAGTGACACAGTAAAATCTATGTTCATAGCAGCTCAATTTACAATAGCTAAATCATGGAACCAATCCAGATGCCCCTCACTGGATGAATGGATCCAAAAACTGTGATATATATACCGTGGAGTTCTACTCAGCAATTAGAAAGAACAAAATTGTAACCTTTGAAGGTAAATGGATGGCAATGGAAGAAATCATGCTGAATGAAGTTAGCCAAACCCAGGAGTCAAGGATTGAATGTTTTCACTCATTTGTGGAGGCTGGAGCTAAACCCAGTTTTGGGTGAAAAGTGATCAAGACCCAGCAAAGGCATAGCAACACATAATTTAGGGCAACCATAGATATGTGGGGGGGGGGAGAAGGACAGGTAAGGGAGCGGAGAGGGAGGGAGAATAGGGAAGGATCTAGGGAGATAATCAACTGTTAGCATACTGTTAACCCCCCTGAGAATCCAATAATTCTTATGCAGTCACTTAATTCTGGAAAATTCACACTCTAATTAGTTATATCTCTTGTAGGCACAAAATACAGAAGAATCAAGAGACCCAGGTGTGGGCAATGTGGTGATAATTCTGGTTTAACAATGTATGCCTATCATACTGTTACTTTATATGCATTTATAATTGTATAATAACTCAACTCCTTAATAAAAATAAAAAAGACTTATCTGGTGTTCAGAATGTACCTCAGACTATTTTATACTTTGAGGTTACAGTGGAGAACATCACAGGTAAGTTGCTCTGTGTCAAACACTTCCATCATAACAGAGGACTATGTTTAAGTGACTATGCTGTAGTGTGAAGAGAGGAATGACTATATGTGATACTTGGATTCTAGCTCTGCTTTGGGTTCCAAGACATAATAAATGATAACACAGCCTATCTCCTGGCTCAGCATGTCCCTGGACCTCCATTTCCTCATCTGTGTAATGAGGGATTTGAACCAGGCAATCTAAGTCCTCCCAACTCTGTATGTCTCCTCCATTTATACAACTTTGTTCAAAGAACTTTCTAAATTTCATATTCTTTATAAAGTCTTTGGAAATAGCTGATTTGGGGATGAGTAAGAGAGGGTTAAGAACTTACAAAAGGTAAGGGGGGAAAATGAGGTTTCTAGATAGTTCTAAATTGCCTCTACGCTTCCTTCCATAATTTTTGGCTCTTAAATTGTCTCACGTCCCAAAATTATTAATGCGCATCTGCTCAAATTGTGAGCTCCATCTCCACTGACCCATTTGGCAGGAGTGACAGGCAGCAAATTGTGATCTGGGCTGACATCATGTGATTTTTCACTATTGCTATCTCTAGCATACACCTGTTACAGAGAGCACCAGGTGTTAATCAACAGATGTTCCTGAGATTCACAAAGAAAAACTGGTAACTGCTCCTCTATGCATCTTAGCACAAAAACATAATGATACCCATTAATATAACTTAATGGAAGGGACCAGAATCAACCCACATAATGGCACGTGTGATGGTTGAAATCAAGCGAGTTAGTAGAGATGAGAATAGAGGAAGGCATTTCAGGATTTTGTTTTTTGTTTCTTTTTGTTTTGAAAATAAGTGTTAGCATTGTTTTGAATAAAGGAATCTCTATGCCAGTGTTTTTCAACCTATTATTCAAGGACCACATGCATCCAAGTTATGAAGACTACATTAAAATGCAGAATTCCAGGCCAGTGTCAGAGAATGAGAACTGGTAGGCCTGGTATTTAATAATTTTCCCAACACACACTTACTAGCACCTCATCCTTCCATGCACACTGTATTACACCCTGTTCTTTCTTTTAGGCAATTTGGATTTCAGGTCAGATCTTTGTAAATTCCCCTCCACCAGGGTTCAGGAATCAGCCAGCCATCAGTATCACCACCACCACCCCATTGCCTGCACAGACCCCTGACTTCCCACTCCAGCCAAAGATACAGGGACACAAAATCTAAGAGTGAAGGAAAAAGAGAGTCTGAAGGAATTCCCCAACCAGGCAACCCCAGACATGGAGGCAGGTGACTGGGAGTCTCAGAAGGTAGACAGGCAGAGCAGCACAGTGAGCTTGGTGGAAACAGGTCACCAGCCAGCATCCCAGAGCAGCTGTCCCTCCCTGCCACACACTGCACTGGGACCAGCATTCAAGGCCCAGAGATGGCAAAGACTAGATTACACCCTTCTGTTATATCCCACTGAGAAAATTGAAAGGATTTTTCAAGGAGATATTCAGAGTGTTGCTCAACAATGATCTCTTCAAGGCAGACCTAAAAGAACAGTGAGGTTTTGAACCAGAAAAATAAATTTAACCTCTTTAAAATTTAGTATGGCCTGTATCACCCAAAAGAGATTTAGTGTTTACCATTTAATCTGTTATTTGAGTACTTATCAAAGGCCTGTAGGAAATACAATGTTCAGCAAAAATATTCTTGGTTCTTGCCTTTCTGGTGTTTATAATTCACTAGGAAAGAGAGTCACTGAGTAAATATCACATAAAAAGTAGCATAATTGCAAACTATATTGTGTTAAAACAGAGAAACTACTGGAGCTATAATGGTATTCAACAGGAGAACTTGACCTTGTCTGACGGGGTGAAGGCCAGGGACGCCAGGCAAGGTGTCCAGGCAAAATTGCCATGTGATCTAAGAACAGAAAAATGAATGAAAGTTACCCAGGCTTGAGGATTGGAACCATTTCAGACAGCAGAGATAACATGTGCAAAGGTCCTACAGTGGGGTAAAGATCTCCAAACAAAAGACATGCATGCTTGAGTGCAGAAAGCAAGGGGAAGGGGACCCAAATGGGTCTGAGCTCCAGGAGGAGGTCAGACTTTGCAGGTATTTGTACTCAGTGCATTGTTCTCAAAGAACATGAAAAATCTTTAAGGGACTGAAGTAGGACTTCACATACTCAGATGTGCATTCTTTTAAAATGTCTTAAACTGCAATATAAAAAGCAAATGACGGGGACTAAGGCTGGATGTGAAGAGACCCGTGGGTTGAGATGGTTCGTTTTATGTGTCAATTTAATTGGGCCAAGAAATATGCAGATTCCTGATATAGAACATTATTTTTGAGTTTGTCTGTGAGGATATTTCCAGAAAAGATTATTAGCCTTTGGATTGGTAGAGTGAGTAAAGAAGATCATCCTGACCAACACAGATGAGCACAATATAGTACAATCCCAAAATAGTACAATCCAGTCAGAGACCCACAGGAACAAAGGCAGAGAAAAGGTGCATTCTCTGTGTCAGCTGGGAGATCCATCTTTTCCTTCCCTCTGACCCAGGTGCTGCTGGTTCTAAGGCCTTCAGAGACGTACACCTTTGGCTCCCCTAGTTTTGTGTCATTGGCTATACTGGGCCTCCAGTTTGCAGATAGCAGAACATAGCCTCCTTAATGCATGAGCCAATCCCTATAAATAACTCCTAAATCTCCATGTACCCTCTTGGCTTTGTTTCTCTGGAGAACCCTGACTAACCCAGGGATCTATGGCACTAGGTTGGATAAGAGATAATGGTGACTTGGACAAGGGTGGTGGCTGTGGAGATGGAGAAAAGAGGACTGCTTAAAACATTTCAGAATCATCTGATACAACTGAATAATGGATTGGATACAAAACTGAAGGAAAGGCTTTAGCCAGCAATGGAGCCTACTTGTCTGGCTAATACCACCAAAAGGAAGATGGTTTTCTTTGCTGATGGAGGAAACACTTAAGAGAACTGTGTTTGGAGGCAAAAATACTTGAGTTCATTTTTGGATGTGTTTAGTTTGAAGTGTTTATGAGATTTAAATGGAGACTTCGAGTAAGCAACTAAAATTTGTGGCATCAATACTTTGGTGGCAGCTGAACTCATAAATGTGAATGAGATTACCTTGAGATCTCCACATGAATCAATGACAATACAGGGGACTGGACCAGAGCACGGGTCCTGAAGTGAAGCTGCTCAAGTTTAAAGCCCACTTCTGTCTCTTCCTAGCTGTGCTGACATGAAGAAATTACTCAAATATCCTAAACCAAATTATCTATGAAACAGAGATAAAAATATTCCCTACCTCCTACTGGTATCAGGGGGATTCAAAACTTTTAGCAAGGTTCTCAGTATCTCATATCCTCCACACTATTAGCTATTCAATAATTGTGAACTTCCCTTCTTCCAGAGAGCACACAGAGTTAGAAAGTAGAACTGAAGGATAGGACTTGAGCAAATCCAACACTTCACAGTTAGATAAAGAAGGATGAAGATCAGGTTATGCCTGAATCTATACTGTCCAAATCTACACACCAGAGAAACTATGTCAGTCGCCACATTCAGAGCCTGCTAAGTTGGGCTATCTCTTCCTTCTAAGGCAGCCACAAAGGAAGATTCTGAGAGTCCTTGAAGAAGCCCAAAAATCAAAGATCCAGTCCAAGGAATAGAGGCAGAGTCTGGAACAAGTTGAATATGTTATTAGCAGATCAGAAAACACAGCAGATGTAGGGACTGCACTAGGAGAATTTTGTAGGTCCTCTACCTAGTTCAAAGGTGTAAAAGTGGCCCACACCAAAAAATTAAAAATAGAACTACCAATCCCACTACTGAGTATATATCCAAAGGAAATGGAATAAGTATGTATCAAGATACAAGTACTGCTAAATTCATTGCAGCACTATTCACATAGCCTAGAAATAGAAATAATCTAAATGCCCATCAGCTGATGAGGGAACAAGGAAAATATGGTGCATATATATACAGTGGAATACTATTCAGCCACAGAAAAAGAATGAAGTCCTGTCATTTGAGACAACTTGGATGGAGCTGGAGAGCATTATGTTCAGTGAAATTAGGCACAGAAAGACAAGATTCATATAATCTCACTCACACGTGGAATCTAAAAATGTTGATCCATAGAAATTGAGAACAGAATGGTGGTTATAAGAGGTCAGGAAGTGTGGGGGCAAAGAGAGGGGCAAAGTTTTTTTATTGGGTATTAAGTTACAGTTACATAAGAACAAGAAGTCTTGATGTGAGCTATAGGTAAAAAATAGCATACTTATACATTTCAAAAAATTAGAAAAAAAGAATTTTGAAAATTTTCACAAATGATAAATGTTTAAAGAGATAAACATATTTAAACTAATTTAAACTTTATATTATATACACATGTATCTAAAATTACATGGTAGCCCATTAATATGCACAACTTTTATGTTTTCATGTATTCATTAAAAATCAATATTTAAAAGTAGTCTATGTTATATAAGTTCATCATGGCAATATGAAATTTTAGTACTTATTCATTGTGTTATTTTGGTACTTTAAAAGCAAATGTCTCTGGCATTCTCAATTACACTTATTGTCTTAGGATGTAATACCTCAGGCAAGAAATATTTGGCTGACCTAAAATCCAACTGAGAGCTACATTCAGAATGTTCTAAAATGCTTATTGATCTGTAGATGATCACATTGGCAATTAGTGCTATCATCTTCAATTTTGTCCAATGACAATAGGATCTGGAAAATATGATACCTTTGTTAGGAAAAAAGTGTGTGTGTGTGTGTGTGTGTGTGTGTGTGTGTGTGTAGAAGAAGAGGAAAAAAGAGAGTATGTGTAATGGCAAGAAAACTTAATTAAAACCAAATTTGGATTGAGACCAGATATATATAGCAATAGAATTTACATTATTACATAAAGTATAGGTATTTGGCTCATTCTCCTAGAAGTCTATTCTCATTATTATGATAGCTTTTCTTTTTCCCATTAGATTGATGAATTGCTGAAGGAAGCAAAAAGTGAATTTGTCTTGGTAAGTGAAAATCATTTCATTGCTCATGAATTTTTTTGTTTTTTGGGACAGCCCCAATACTAAAACTGTCACAAGTTGAATATCAAGTAATCTCTAACTTAGGCCATCATCAGTCAGAGGCAAATGTGCAATGTGTATTTAAAGGAAAAAACAACATAACCTGAAACTTAACGAGGATCTTGAGAAATATTAAATAGATTCAGTCTGCCTCTTGCCTTTCTTTTTTTTTTCTGAATAGAAACATTGTTCTGAAAGGTCTTCAGGCTGACATTGTCTGTTTACTCATTGATTGCATATTACCCACTGTGTCAGCAGCATTAAAGCCTAAGGGATCATTTTCAAATGTAGCTTTTTATTTCCTTAATTAGGACAACATAATGTATTAAAGGAGACAGAAACTGACAAGCGGCTATCTTTCCAAACACACACCCGTAGGTACCTGTGTCTACAATGTTCTCTCCCCCTTGTCCACCTCCTTCTTGCCCTGCATTTCTTTAGGATCCCTTGGTTTCTGTTGGAGTTTGGCAGCAGGGTAAAAAAACAATCACTCATCTCATCCTCACCTTCCAATTCCATGCAGTTAAGAACTTGGCAAAACGAGAAAACAAAGGATCAAAGCATAGTGTCAGCTTTACCAGTGATCAAGCTGGACTGGGTAACCCTGTGCATTCCAAAGCACAGTATCAGCTTTATGTAATGGACCAGAGAGCCCAAGACTCCTTGTTAAATCATGCAGGAAATACAGCTGGATCTACTTTCTCTCTGCTCTGTCTACCCCTGGGGACCCACTGGACCATGACTTGTTACCTACCTACAAGTACAGAAGCAAGAACAAGAGATTTAGCTGTATCAACCATTGGCAAACTGACCACGTGGAGACTTCAGACCAGCACATGCAGCTCCTTGGAGCAATTGGGTCTGAGATACCAACAGAAACTTTTTAAAAAGCAATGGCTATTAACACTTAACTTTCTTTAATAAACAATGTGGCCAATGTGTAGAGCTTTCCCCATTCTCACTAGTCAGAAAAACTGTTTTCCTTCCTGGAACAGAGAGCAGGAAAAGGAAGGGCCACAGTACCTTTCCCAAGAGGGCCACTCATTCTGGTCACATGAGAAGACATTATTGTGCTTTGCCAATGGAAATAATCCATAGACTTGTTTATTTTCCTTTCATATCAAGCACTTGTGGATGGGTTGTAGATGACTTAGAAATTCAAGGATGGAAAATTCTGTGCTGAGATAAAGTTTAGTTTTTTATGTTTGCCATTTTGGCAATTATTAACCTCTTTCTCGACTAGAAGCAAAGGACTTCTGGAGATTAGCTAATTCAGTCTCTAAGAAGCTGATACAGTTTGTTGTAAATGTGTTTTGCTTCACAGACAATAGTGCTGTGATGGAATGGCTGGTCCATGATGCTGTGAATAAATGAATAAATCACACACCTGTTAAATTCTGAGCTGCACATAATGAAGGGGTTGTGATGGGTGTTTTTAAAAGCAAAATGTTGCTTCTCTCCATTTGCTGCTCCTAAACAATTTCTAAATGTAAGGCCTTGTATATCTCCCCTTTGAGTGAAGCTCAAAGTACTACATGGTATTCACACATATGAATTCTAAATTTACTTATTGTCCCCATCAATTCTCAGAATTGCAAATAGAAACACTGCAATTTGGCATAGAAGCCAATTAAAATAGATCAACATTCTGTATCTGCCCCAGGACATAATGTAAATCAAAGATGGAGAAGTGGGAGCAAGAAAGTCTAAACTGGCATCTGAGCATTCCACTCACCTGGGCAGGTACACTTTGGAAAGCTATGAGGTGTGCAAGATGCTGAAGGACCCCAACACAGCCTTGAAACCTTAGACCCTGATTCAGGAGCAGCTACTGTGGCTAAGATCTCTGTGCCAGGAACATGGCCATCATGTTCACTGACACAGACCAATGGAAGAAGGAAAGAAACCACAAAACCACCGGGTCATACAACTTGTGCATGGATAGTTTCTGGGTCCTCATTTGTATCTTGTAGTCAATGTTCCTCATTCAAAGTGGAGAAATGTACTCCATAATGAATGAAGACATTACATCATTATCTAAGCCAAACAATAATTATTTTGATCTTTACCTACTTTGTATATTATTATCTCCCAAGATATACAAGAAGAAGAACACAGACTTTGGAGTTAGACTATATAAATTCAAACATATTTCTATATTCTAGTGGTTTGTGATTGGTTAAACTACTTAACTAACCTGAATTAGTTTACTAATCAAAAAAAATGGGCTATTGAAGGAATCAAATGATATTGTGTGCATGTGAGTCTCAAGTGTGTTATGTAAGACCTACAACACTCAGATTGAAATAGAGGCTACAGAAGTTAGATGCTTTTCCTGCGTTTTGATCACTTTATGTACTACCTTATTTATTGGTCCACCTGGTCCTTATATGTTTATCTATAGCAGCATCTAAAGAGTTTCTCCATTAAGTATCATAAGGACAAAGAAAGGAAAAGAATGAGAAACTGAAAGGAAGAGAAAGCAAGAAGGAGAGGGAATGAAAGGGGAAATAAGAATAGGAATTAAAATTGACTGGGAATTAAAATATCACTGAGAAGCACACACAATTGGCTTACGGAGTTGCCTTAGCCACAGTTGCATTGCTGAACTATATGCTAGATACAGCGCAGCTCTGCTACAAACTCACTAAAAACTCCAGGAGACTCCCATGGGAAAGGTTAATAGAACTGTCTACCATCATGGATAAACCATCTTTCCCTTCTCGTGTTAGTTCAGCTCAGGGGTCCCTGCCCCTGAGAGGTTGAGCTCTTCTCCGCCACTCCTGTTCACACTGTTTTCTCACTTCCTCCAATTTCACTTGGAGAGCCCTTATCACTCTGTTGCTAAGGAGGGTTTCATGCCCTCCAGTATGCTGAGCCGAAGTCTAGCCACTGTTTACTTGGGATACTCTTGAAATACTTCTCGTTCTTATTTCTGTTTCCCTGAAGCCTTTCTCTTTCTTATCTGAACATTTTGTGTCATCACCGTGAAAATGAGGTAATTTTATTTATTGTTCTGTTTCTCTCTTGGCTTCAACTTGTTCTGAACAATGAATTCCCCCACTCATTAGAGCGTGGGTGCCATGACACTTCCTCTACACTTTCTGTACATGAAACCACCCAAGACTACAGCAGACCAAGTCTCTTCTCCTTAACCATTTACATCCAGTGCTGAGTGGGCTTCCTAAGCACTTCAAGGGGTATTGAAATCTGTTATCTTCAAGTGGTATTTTCAGAGGTTTCTCAGTAGCATGTTCTAGGCTTAGAAAATAAGTAGGAGGCATCAGTGAAAGCCATCTGGCCTTCAGTAGCACCTTCCTCTCCCTTACCCCAGCACTTTCTCCCATAGTTCCTGAAACATTCATCATTGTTCTTTCATTCTTCAATGAACCATATTTATTGAAGTCCTCCAAGTGTTCTATCAGAGGGCTGGTTGCTGCACACACAGAGCTCACACTTGAACCAGAAAGGGGGGTGACTAAACAAGTGATTAGAGTGGTGTGTGCCAGATGCCATGCCAGGAAAGGGACACTGAGAAGCCTGACTGGAACCCTCTGACCTGTGCAGGTGGAGGGAGACAGGAGCAGCTTCCTGGAGGAAGTGGTATTTTTAACAATCCTATCATGTCATTCTTTGGAAGGAAGGCATTTATTGATCATTGTTAAAATGCAAACCACTCCATTTCTGTAGGAAACCTCTTGATTCTTTTCCTCAGACAAGGGTCTCATATCCAGAATCTATAAAATACTCAAAAATGTCAGCTACAAAAACACCAACAGCTCAATTGATAAATGGGCCAAAGACCTAAATAGAGACTTCTCACCAGAGGACATTGATCAAGCCAATGAATACATGAGAAAGTGCTCTAAATCATTAGTAATCAGAGAAATGCAAATGAAAACCACATTAAGATATCACCTTACACCAGTCAGAATGGCAAAGATGAAGAAAATAAACAACAATAGATGCTGGAG
>PVKS010004981.1:0-89107 GCA_004027875.1 Aplodontia rufa
TAAGATGTAATGCTTTACAATTTAATACTATTTTTAGAGTTATAACGGGAAGGGGAAGGGAGGGATAAGGGAGGGTAATTGGGGGGGGGCACTCCTGGGGACAGTTGCAATGTCCAGAATATATACACATCTTATACACATTTTATATTGTCTTGTTAAAATCTTGTAAGGTTGCTCAAAAATAAAAAAATTAAAAAAAAAAAGAAATATACAAAAACTTCTTTTGGAGGTTGTTAAAATAGTTTTAAAAGTTAATTATGTCTGGGGTGTACCTCGGTAGAAGAGCACTTGACTGGCAAGCTCCAGGCTCTGAGTTTGTTTCCAGCACTGCAAAAAATAAAATAATTATATTTATGCTAATGATGAAAAGAATTCCAAAATATTTCAGGAATATAAACTCTGGGAGAACAGGGATCATATCTTACTAATTTTTAAAGTTCTCTCCCTGAATCAAAAGCTTTGAGTACAGTAGACACACAATAAATGTTGAATAGATAGATCAATAATATGATAGGTTTTAGTAATCCACTTGTATCTTTATTTCTGTATACAGGCCGTGTTTCTAATTCTTAAAGGTTCTCTTCTGAATACCTTGTCATCATAACATTGCTTCAAGCACTTACCTTATGAACACCTCTCCCTACTGCACCGTCACCTCTGGATCGAAAATGATGAACCTCATGTTGGTGCATTAATTGCATTGAGTTTTTGTTTTGCAGATTCAGTGCTGCCTCATGAACACTTCCAAATCCCTATGGAAGGAGGCTTACTGGTAGAGTCCCTGAAGTGTTCAAGCAAATCCTACCTGAAAGGATAGACACGTGTAGCCTTACCGTCCCAGAGGAACGGCAGCTTATTCACTGGCGTTTTTAAAGGCTACAACCTGGCTTAATTTTTTTTCCTTCCTTGTGATTCTAGAGATTGAACCCAAGGCCTTGTGAATGCTAGGCAGTCACTCTAACCCTGAACTACATTCTCAGCTCTCTCTATTTTATTTCAACGCAGCTTCTCACTAAATTGCGCAGGCTGACCTTAGACTTGTGATCCTCCTGCTTCAGCCTCCCAAGTAACTGAGATTACAGGCATGTGCCACTACACCCTGCCTAAACCCTGGCTTTTAAGTAAAATATTTGCAGAAAACTTGTGGTGAAAACACAGGAAAAGAAAAATAAAGCCAATCCTAAACACTCACAGTACACGTATAGCATGCATTTTAGATGAGGTAAATTGGAATGATATTTTTCCAGTTAAAGTCATCTTCATTGTTCTGGGGGAATTGTGGAAAGTACATACTTTTCTAGTCATTCTGTTTTTTGGGATCATCTGTTTGGGACCACACTGTGGCCGAGCCTCTGTGAAACATGGGCAGCCCTAGTTACATCTCTAAGAGCTTTAAAGGGGCCGTTGATTAGCTAGTGGTGCTCCAGGTAAAAGTCTGCAAGATCAATAATCTCAGGAGCCTCATAATCTCACTTTCCTTGCAGATGAATTTCCCAAGCAAAATGTGCCATAAAGTCAAAGAATTCTTAATTTGGAAAGGAACTTTGAAGTCATGCAGACTGATTTTTATCTCCTACCCAAATTTCTTTTAAATAATTGTCTTTAGTTTCATAGCATTATAAGTAAAATAATTTCAGTCAAAAGGAGAAGTCTGTACATTTGTTTTTGCTTCAGTAGTTTGTCACCCAGCACTTGTGACAAAATGCCTAAGAACTTTTCTATCTCTGAATTTTAGGATGAACCTAGATCATCTGGTCTGTCCAACAAACAAAAGGAAAATGTCAGTTACTGTCAGGCTGGTTTTTCCTATTTTCTTAATCGGGCTGATGAACCTGCCTCCTAAATGTCCTTACGTTCACTGTCAGGAAACTAGAACTGTTTTTAGTCCCAGCCATTTGTAATGGGAGCTGTCCCAGCGTGATGACATTGACAAACACCAGTCTTCAACAAGAGACAATAATGCAAGGGTGTTGCTAGCTTGGCTGAAGTCCAGTGGCTAGGAGTGATTGCAAGACCTTCTCTCGAGTCGGACATTGGGAGAACAGAGTAGGATGTGGGTCTGCTGAGCCTTGCGGTCTGCACAGTCCTGCCGTTGCTCTTCACTGTTTTCATGACCATGCCGCTAAGCAAGTAACTTGTGTAAGGATTAGACATTCACACTGAGTGCCCAAGCTTCTAGCACGTGAACTCCTGGAAAGCTAAAGTTCCCTGGTGATTTAGTGACCTGTTCTGGACGTTTGTATGAAATCTATTGTGCATGACCTTTCTCAATACATGTTGTAAGAATGATATGAGGTTCAGTGGAAGGCTTTTCGAGTTACCTAGAAGTAGTCAAGATGATGTCATCAGAAACATTTAATTTTTAATGTCAGTACCCTAAATTGATAGCTTTGGCATCTAAAAGCCAAGTCTGCTAGCAAGGGGGGTGAGAAGGAGTAGAATGACTTAGGCTGACTTTAAATCGGACAGATCATCATATTTGGTAAAGCCCATTTGTAGATAAAGGTAATTATTAAAAAGCTACCTTTCTTTGGGTACAAACCTACAGATACTCCAATTCTTTAAGATAGAAAAACCATTTTATCGTAAGTTTGAAAGCTGAGGTATCAGAATTTTCATGTGCTTAAAAATGTGGCTACTTTCACATTCTGATATCATATACCTGATCTTGTCAGAGGAAGATTTGTCCTCAGAGAGATCTGGAAAGCTAACCATGGTTTTAGTGAAGGTTAATAGAAGCTGAGACAACAGTGTTCAGTCCCACTTAAACTGAGTTTTCACAATATAAATTTGGCCTCTTCTACTTTTAACCCAGAGTAATTTCTTCTCCATTTTAATTACACTAAAATGGCAAGCACCTAGGCTGGAGCAGTGGCTTGGCTATTACGGCGCTTGCCTGGCATGCGCAAGTACGCAAGTTTGAACCCCAGCACCATGTACACAACGGAGCCTGGGAGCAACGAAAGCTACATGAAAAACTAAATTAAAATTGATTCTTTCTCTCTCTCCTCCCTGTCCCTCTCTCTTTAAAAAAAAAAAAAAAAAAATTGAAAATTTAAAAAAAAATTTTTTAAAGAATTTTTAAAAAATTTTTAAAAAGAATCCTTCAGGAGCTGGAGCAGTGGTTCAGTGGTTATGGCACTTGCCTGGCATGTGCGAGGACACAGGTTCGAACCCCAGCACCACATACACAATGAAGTGTTAGAGCAATAAAAGCCACATGAAAAACTAAATAAAATTAATTCTTTCTCACTATCCCTCTCTCTCTTTAAAAAAAATAAAAAATAAAACCTTGAGTAGATAATAACCAGTAAAATGTGGGTTTCAAGTGTGTGATGGTCAGGTAACCAAAACATGTGAATAAAATTTTGCACTGAAGCATTTTCTGATATTGACAATAGGGAAAAATGAAATATATAGCATGTATCTGTGCCTGTGTGTTTGGACACTTAATTCTCAATTTTTGGCGTTTATTTTGACTAAGCTGAACATTTCACAAATGTGGATGTGAGGTAGGAAAACAACTATTTTCTTTTTGTTTTATATATAATGGCTGTTCTTAAAGCTGGTGATAATTTTTTCTTCGTATTAATGCGTATTCAACAAGACAAGCAAATATTGGGGTTTCTTTCTGTTAAGGCACATACACAGTACACATATTCATTCAGACATTTTGAAAGAGGGTCCCTATTGGAGAGAAAAAGGAAGGTGTTTAATAGTGGGATATGTAGTTTTATAGTTGTTAGTAAGGGGAGTCTCAAAATGTTTCAATTGCGTGCTTTTTACAAATATTAAAAATTTCCTTTTGCATTCATCTTCTCACTCTGGACTCTAGATTTTTTTTTTTTTTTAGAAAACCTTTCTCCTGTTTTTTTTTTTAATTTTTTTTATTTTTTTTATTAGATATATATAGAGATACAATTGAGGGGGAAACATTATCAAACCCTCAACCAATGTATATATACTTAGTTATCCAGGGCTAATGCCAAATCATGGATGTCCAGCTTGGGTTTCCCCTGTTGCTGTTTCCCCCAGAAGAACTTCTGTGTTAAATGGGTATCTCGTGGAAGAATGACATCTGCTTCTGAGATGGTTCCCCCATATTCCCACTCTCCAGTCTCCGAGGAGTTCTTCCTACACCCTCCCCCCTCCCCATCCTCCTCCCTACGCCTCCAAGTAACCTGGGGAGCCATCCCCCTATTGCGTTGAGAATCTTACAATTTGAAGTTATTATTAGCTTAGCCATCTAACATCCTGCTTCCCCATGTATTCTAGCTTCCACAGATGAGAGATACCATTCGGCCCTTGAGTCTCTGAGATTGGGATACTTCACTGAGCATAATTGTTTCCATCTCCATCCATTTGGCTGCAAAAGCCATAATATTGTCTTCTCTAATGGCCGAGTAGAATTCCATTGTATATAAGTACCAAAGTTTTTGTATCCACTCATCGTGGACTCTAGAATTTTTATACTCTTAGGAGAGTATGCAAAGAATGTTTCAGAGAAAAAAAGTATGTTTTGTCTGCCTTGACTCCTTATGTTGGTCTAGGGATCTTTACACAATTTTTTCTCGGAAGGCATCTAGAAGCACTTAGGACAATCTTACACCGTGTCTCTTATGCATTACACCTTCCTCCTCCGTATCTACAGAGCTCATTCTTTCTTGGTCTCTGTCTCTCACCTTCTTCTGCCATTTTCTTTTTTATCTCCTCTTTCACAGACTCTTCACTGTCTAACTTTAAACTGATTCAAATGCATTAATTTTTAAATAAGTGTCACGTATCTTTAACTGAGCACTAAAAGGTTGAGAAGGCTTCATGGTGTAGAGTCTGATCCAAAACTAAGTGAGAAGAATTTTAAAAACAAGGGCTGCCCTTCATTAGCCCTCCTGCTATCTCCTGACAGGCTCCGTGCCCCTACGTGGCCATGCCAGGCCAGGGCAAGCCCCGCTGCCGTGCACCGTTTACCCTCTGTCAGCAGCTTCAGTCGGAGCCAGGCGATACCGTACATGCGAGTCTGTCATGCGTCAGCCTCAATTAAGCTCATATTGCTAAGCTTGGGAAACGCAACAGCCTCCTGTTAACCATTTTTTGTTGTTCCTTTGTATTTCTTTCCCATCTTCCATTTTTCTCATTCAACCTTCTCCAGAAACCCATGTTTCATTTGGTGAAAGCATATGCATGGTATTTTAACTTTTTACAAAGAAAAATGGGTTTTAGAGGAAGGAACCCTTTTAGGTTCCAGTACGTTGACTCTGCTCATGGAAATGTGCTCAGATATGCCCAATGTGTTGACACCCGAGTGTGATATTTAAAGCAGGGGACCCTGGGCAGCACTGGCCGACATTCTGTGCCCGTGCCAAGCTTGGTCTTGAGTCTCCTGAAGCAGTTTGCATTAGGTCCTTTCAGAGTAGAAGAGCAGCAGCCGTCCAGCTTTGTCAAACATTCTTCACAGTCTGTTGTGACTCATACCCTTGGCATCTAAGGTGGGGTTTTCTTTTTTAGAGAGGAGAATGAAATCGTACTACTTTGGAGGGAAAAAAGCATAGACAGCACCAGTTTATATTTGGTTCACTGTTTTGTGGTTTGCATGAGTTTATGGGAAAAACAAAAAGACCACCCGTGGCTTCCTCCTGCTGGGTAGCTCCTTGGCCAAGTTAGTCTCTTATGAGCAATTAACTTTTAAAGGGAATTCTCAAAAAAAAAAAAAAAAGACACTTTTGGAGAAATTTTTCTTTATTCTGCTAACTATCAAACACTCAACAGAGCTCCTGTGTACTCGAATGGACATGTAGATATTGAGATAGCTGCATATTGAAGGGTTTATGGAGATTTTATGGGTCTGGTCATTTTATAAAGTTCTGCTGACCAAGAGACTGTTGCTGGTTGTTGGCCACAAGGCACAGTGTGAGAGAAATCACACACTCTGAATGCTGTGAGTTTTGTGGCAGCAGACGCGGTTCTCAGCAGAAAGCAAGGTCAGATTCAGAGATGAGAATGGAGACAAAAAGTTTGTGGGTATATTTTTTCTCCTAAGCACACCACTAGCACAGGAAAGTAGCTTTTAAATAGAATTATATCGATGATCAATCCAAGGAAGCAGATGGAGTATACAGATAATGGAATTCAAACTTCCAAAATAGGGGCTAAAAGGTTCACTGTTGAAATTATTAGTTAAAAAAACTTAAAAATCCATAGTTATCCAAAGTTCATATTGGCAATAGGTTACAGATTTCCAATAAGGAGGCGTGGCGGTCCATGATATTGGCTTTCTGGGAGATGCATATTAGTATTAAATATGAAGCTGTTGAACGTCCTGAGTGAAGAATTGCTCGCCAGAGCAAACCATCGCAGTAATTTGGCAGGGACAGAATTTGCCTGAGATACTACAGATTTAAGAGATTTCCATTTGGAGAATAGATGACCTTAGAGAGGCATATAAAATAATGTTCAGGAATATTTCTTTTGTACCCCAGGTCCTGATGGACATCATAGAGGGAGTCTTCAATTTAATTTTTCCTAGCAACCATTTCCTCCTTATTTGGACGAGTCATACAGCAGTGACTTTTTAGGTCCATCAATTTAGCAAATATATGCAAGCCCCTATTAAGTGGCAGATGCTTGTTAAGTACAAGTGAGTCAGTGGAGAACAGACTTTAAAGCCTACTGATGGAAATGACCATTAACAGCTATCATTTTAAACCATACTGAGTGGATTGACTGAAGTCTAGAAGGACGTGAAAGTGTGTAACAAGGATCTTGTTCCTAGGCTGGGGGATCAGGAAACCATTCCCAAATAGGTGATCTGTAAGATGAGTAGGATTTTAGTAGACAAAGCAGGTGGGGAACACCGGGCCATGAAAAAAGTCCACTGAGCTGGAAGAGCAACATGCAGAAGCCCTGGGACAGGAAAGAACATAGCACACCCAGGAACAGAAATTTCAACTGCGCGGCTGGAGCACAGGAAGTGAGGCAGAATGTGGTGGAGTGCACACAGAAGCAGCGTAGCCAGCTCATGGTTAGCCTCTTCACGGGCCATATCTGGGTTTGCTCTTTGTCTTAAGGGCAAACATTTTCCATCTGAAAAGTGAGAGGATTAGACATCAGAGCTCTCAACCAGGAGGCTGTCGGAAATGAGTGACATTTTTCATTGTTTCAGTTATTTTAGCAGGTAGAGGCCAGGGATGTTAAATGTCTTTCAGCATTTGGGATAGTCCCATGGGACAAGGAATTGTACAACTGAAAATACCACTAGTACTTCCAGTGGGAAGCACAGTACTGAGTAATCACTTGAATGGTTTTTTAGTCTAACAGTCTGTTATTCTGTAAATAAAAGTAAAATGCAGATCTCTAGAAAACAATGAAGTTAATGGTAGTGATTTCATTTACTACTAAAATCTTAGAACTTTCATACCAAAACAGATGAATACATGTCTCAATTTAGATATAACTGAAATTAGATAAGTATGTTGTTTGGAGACCATAGGCAGCCACCAGCACTGCGATTGAGAATCTAAGATACAGGAGTGCATACCCACTCACATTCGTGCACATATTGTACACACACACATTAACAGATAGCTAAATTTGAAACTTCTATTTAGCCAGTACACGAAGAGAGTAAAAATAGTCTTGGATAAATCATACCTGCTAAGTTCCAGCAAAAATAAGCAAATGCTTTTCTGGAAGAAAGCTTCTCTAATTTAGGCTCTTTGGATTCCCACAGATTAAGTTTAACAATTATAAAAAATTTACCAAGAATACATAGAAAACAGTTACTTTAAATGAGAATTCACTCCAATAGCAAACTGCACATTTTTATTTTCCAAGATTTTCAGATGGTGGAATTATCAGTGTAGAATATAATACACACACACACACACACACACACACACACACGTATATGCTACACATATATATACATATATGCAGAAAACAAGAAAGGAATTTGTAAATGATGAAGCGATAGTTGACTGTTAAAATGATCATAAAAAGCTACATAAAACTTTTTGAAATTAAAATCTGGATGAATGAGTTTGTGAGCAAATTAGAGAAAGCTGAAAAGACAATTAGTGAATTGGAAAATTATCTCAAGAAATCATACAGAATTCAGCAGAGAGAGAAAATTATATTAAGAACATGAGAAAGATGTTGAGACATATAGGAAGAATGGGAAGATCAAAAGGAGTCCAGAAAGTAAAATTTAGAGGAGCGATATTTGGAAAATATATAATAATAGCTGAGGATTTTTCAAATCTGGAAAAAAACACAAAAAATACACGGATACACACTATGGACCAAGCAAAACAAATACAAAGAATTTCACATCTCGACACATTGCTTTTAAATTGCAGAACACCAATGTTAATGAGAAGTAAATGCTGCCAGAAATAAAAGACTCATTACTTAGATGCAAACAAGTCAGACTGAAAGTTGGTATCTCCAGTAAAGGAAAGGGACCACGCAGTGGGAGGAGGTGAGGGAGGGGGACATGCTGCTGAGGTGTGTTGACCAAATTATATTGTTATATGTGCATGTATGAATGTGTAACAACCAGTCCCATCATTATGTGCAACTACAATGCACCAGTAAAAAATGTGGAACAAAAAAAGAAAGGTTTCTCAGCAAAAATAGAAGACAAAAGAACAATAACTTCCTGGATTTATGAGAAAATAGTTGCCATCCTAAAATTTTCTTCTCAGCAAACTTTCTTTTTTTCTTTTTTTTTTTTAAAGAGAGAGGGACAGTGAGAGAGAGAGAGAGAGAAAGCTAGAAACAACTTTATTTAGTTTTCCATGTGGCTTTCATTGCTCCAAGACTTTGCTGTGTATGTGGTGCTGGGGTTTGAACTCATGTACTCACGTATGCATGGCAAGCACCGTAACCACTGAGCCACCGCTCCAGCCCCATTTCTTTCAAAAGTAAGAGCAAAATAATGATTTTAGATAAACACAACCTGAGATAAGCACCTGTGAATTCTTCACCAGTGGAACGTTTGAAAGTATTTCAGAAAGGACGGAAATGAGAAGGAAGAAATAAGACCAAGACTCAAAAGTGAACAAGAAATTATGCAAATGTAAATCTTAACAAGATTTGTAAAATTTACATTTATAATTTAGATTAAAGGTAAAAATGAGAGTCAGGATGTAGCTCAGTGGTAGAGGTTTGCTCAGCATGTGATAAGCCCTGGGTTTGACCCCCAGTACTAAAAAATGAATAAATGAAATAATAACAATAACTAATTTGAGGGAAGAGGGCATTTGAAATAAACTGTTCTTGCTCTTTTCCTTATTATTGGAAGTTAGGAAGGGAATTATCAGGGCTAAGGTGTTTTAAGGACCTAGTAATTTAGATACTCATTAACTTTAAACTTTATTATATATGCATGGTAAAATTTCAAGTGTAACCATTAAAAGAATAAAATGAAATTGTCTGGATTGAAAAAAATTACAAAAATTGATTGTGTTTCTATGTAAGTCAAAATATTGAAATGAATTAAAGAATAAAAGGCACCATACACAACAGTAGAAGCTACCTGGAAATGAATAGTAAAAGGTATACAAGACCTAACTTTCTAACTTACCAGCTATGATAACAGGCAAATTAATTTGTCCAAATGTCAATTTTTTCATCTGTAACATGGCAATGATGGTAGTACTTACTGTGTAGCGTGGTGAGAATCATATGAGAAGTAACCTTTAGCACAGTGCCCCCGTCCTCATCATCATCATCACCATCTGAGACCTAATTATGATGACAACACCATAGGCAAATAGTTATCATAAGCTTGATAAGTTGTGAATGACACAAGGTGACATCCGCCGACTGCCGACTGTTGAGAAGGAGAGAACATTTTTGTTCCGGAGAAAGGAGGGTTAGTCCTCAGACGAGACGCTGTGAAGAAGGTGGTGAAGTAGGAGTCCGTGATCTGTGGTTTGGGAGGGCACTGGGCTAGCGGCATGCTCTGTATGTTCTTGAGCCCACCTTAGCTGAATTCTCAGGACATCAGAAGAACAGCAGGAGACAGGAAGCATGAGGGGTGAATGGGGGTGTAGTTCAGCTTGGTTGACCGAGAGGAGGTGAGGCTGGAAGGATGGGTTAGAGGACAGACACCGAGATAACACGGTGGGCTTTGTCTGCACAGCCCATTGGGACAGTGAGCCAAGTGTTAATTACCTGTCAGATAAGAAATGTCTGGAAGAATCTCAAAAGGTGAATACATCCTCTGGAATCGTTAGTGTCTGGCACATTAGTAAACACAGGTTTGTTTGTTTTTGTTTTTCTAAAAATAACAAATGTATACAGTGCTAGGGGTTCTAAAAATTGTCCTATTGCCAGTGTCATGTCAAACTAAACTAGGGTTTTTGTTTTTCCAACTGACTCCCATGATTGAGGGAGTAAGTACATGCATGGTTTGAGCCAACCCCTTGCATCTAGAATGAAATGGTTCCTTGGGGAGAAGCAGTGGAAAGGGCGCTCGTTGGGACTAAGTGTGTGGAAAGAGGAGAGACATGATAATGGTGACAGTCTCCTAATCCAAGTGCCTGTGTGGGAAAGCACATGCTTGGGGGTGGGGGCTTTGCCCCATGATGGAGAAAATGTGGGCCCCTGTGCTCAAGGATTTCAAGTCGCGTTTAGGAATGGCACTGATTTTCCAACAGCTCTTGTTTGAACCGATCGCTGCCTCCACCTGGGAGGCCCCCAAGCTCCAGGGCTGGCCTGGTGCTTCTTTAATGTCATTCCTGCAGAATATATATTCTATGTTTGTTTCTTATTTCCAAACCATACCTAATTTTTACAGAGCTTTTCACTTTAATGTTTGGCCCAGATGCACATAATCATCATTCTGCTCATGACTAGACACAGCTGGGGGAAGAATGCCTGCTAGATGAGACTTTAATTAACTTCCTTCCTTGTGAGTAGAACTCGGGATAAAATGTACACGGGTCTTTCTACCTTTTTTCTTGACAGTGGAACTGATTTGTTTGCCAACTAGTGAGTAACAGGATGGATCGTGTGGGTGGATGGAAGTTAGAGGTGAAAGAGAAGGAGACTCCACCTGGGAAAGGACAAATGAATGGACTCTGGAACAGAGAATACAGCTGTCCAGGTGCCTGGGAAGGTCTCGACCCCCTGGGTAGTATTTTGACATTTGAAACTGTTCAGCAACAATCTGGAAGAGTTCCCAGGACTTTTAAAACTCTCCACTAAAGTAATTCTGGCAACAGTGCAGAAATCTTTGTGATAGGTAGAAGCACACTATGTTTTTAGGCCTGGTAAATAACTTTGTGTAATATTAACAGTGTATGTTGTTCCTGTCACTTAGCTATTATTGAACTTTAATAGAATTTGCATCTCCTTATTGGACTATACTCTTGGCTCTTTGTGGTATATCCATTCTGATCATTGAAGCTGTTTGATTCCAAAGAGCATTTTATTCCTCATGTACGGAGGGAGACGCTGTGGAGATATAAAAAGGAAATCTACAGTGTTTCCATTTGAGGGGTTTTTTGGTTTAGTGGAGACCATGATAAAAGAAGAGCTCTGTGGAAGGCTTGCTTGCTGGGCTTATGTTTACAGCAAAGATGCAAACTACTTATTGGCCATAGAGGGAAAGAAATGGATTCAGTTGGGGAACACTGGGAGGACTTCTGGTTGGGGGACAAGATTTTGCGGGGTTGTGTGTGTTCATGCACACATGTGTGCTTGTGATACTGCCAGTCAAACCCACAAGCACTCCATTGCTGAACTACATCCCTATCCCTTTTTATTTTTTAAGATAGGGTCTCACTAAATAGTGCAAACTGGCATTGAATTTGTGATCCTCCTGCCTGAGGCTCCCAAGTCACTGTGGTTACAGGCATGTACCATAGCACCCGGCTGGGGGTCAGTTTAGAACTGAGAATTTTAAACCAGGACAAGAAATAAGAAAATTCAGAGTTGCTTAGGAAAAGCTAGGGTCTGGAGTGCCTTGGAAGTAAGGTTAGGGGAGCACATGGGCAGTGCATGCCATGGGCTGGGGCAAAGGTGGAAGCCTTGACCTTAGGCCAGGACTTGATTCTATATAAGGCACTGTGGCTTTTCCCTGTTTTGTGGGCAGAGACTTCGGAGACCCTATTTGTTGTTGTTTATTCTTCGAAGATGAAATTTTTGTTGTGTTTTGGTAATTTTCAGTAACTGCCATCTGTTTCAATATTTGCTAATAAATTCTAAGCAGATGGACATACAAGAACTTACTGCGGTTTCCCAAAGTGTGTTTCCCTGCAGAAGGTGTTCCACCAAGAGGACTTCCTGGTCACGTGTCCCTGTGCTGCATTTTGCACCCTTATCTTGGTCAGAATATGTATTATCATAGTAATCGTTTTGAGAAGAAAAGTCCTTTTTTACAGTGTCTAACAAAGAGTTGCTCAAACATATTTGGTCGCAGATCCTGTTCATCTTATTAAATCTCACAAAACAAGATGGGAAAATGTTAAATTTGGGAACACTTCCTGAATAGTTTTTATTTCTCATACTTCCCGTGATACCCCAGTAAGACAAACGTTATTGTTCATTTTTCAAATGAGACTTAAAATTATGTGACTTTCCCAAGTTCATAGAACAAGAAGAATGTCAAAAGTTGTACCCAGGTTCTCCTGACCTAAGAATTCATCCCACCGCGTTGTACCACCTCCTATTCCTATGTGTCATTTGCCAGGGCACCCATATGCCTTACCTGGCTCTGGGGTCTGTCCCCAGAGCCATTTCACACATGCCTGCGTCAGCCGTTCTCGTCGTGGTCCTCAGCGCTCAACCCTAATTGCCCTTTGTGCAGCACATTCCATGGTCTGTGCTTGGAACTGCGACGAAGTCTGCGCTCGAGCTTCCTCTGCCCTCCACTTCCACAGTGTTTAGCCTTGGCTTTGGAAAAACTTAATGCAGACCCAGTGGACTATTTTTATGTGTGAAATTATATATTTATAGAATAAATAGTGCCTAAAAAAGGTGTAATGAAAGAAGGTAAAAGAGTCAAAACTGTAAATAGTCACATATTTCTTTGTAGTGGACTAAGGGAAAATAAGTGCAAACTGGCCATGTTCTAAAAGAAATAAGATCTGGAAGACAAAATGATTGATTCTTATAATTTAGATTTTTATATAAGACAAGTTTTTCCTTGTAATTTCTCTGTGTTCTCTTAAGAGTTTGGTATAGCAGGCCTCTTTCAAACATCTTGAAACTTTTTGCCAGAAGAGTTGTTGTTTCTAAAGCGATTTTAAAATTATGAACTAAGAAATCCAAAGCACCAGTCAAGAGGTAGATTAGCAGAAAATTTAAGCTATATAAGAATAGGCTCTAACTTAAGTTTTCGAAATTCCAGTTATGGGTGTTCGAGTGCATTTGGACAAGCTGGGTTTGTTATTTCTGGAGTTAATAAGCAGTTTCACAATGTACTATATATCACTTTTAAAGACATGATAAATTGCCCCTAATGGTATTGTGTGTATAAACTGGAGCTCTTTCTGCTGTGTATATAGTTTTCAGGATTGGGTGGTACACCTGAAAAGGCTTGGATTTTAATGGGGCCTTTTTAGCACTTTTGCACCTCGCGCGCTCAGGATTGTGCTTGATTGATGACTTTAAATGTGCTGGCATGAGAGATATGTAGATCTTAATGCTCTTAAACCGTTTGTTTTCCAATCTCTGTAAAAGGCCCCTCTGTTTTGGGGTAACACTTTATCCTTCTTAAGTAAACAGAAATAGGTTTCTGGGATTTTGCTTTTTAGCATTGTAAATCCAACAGGAAAGAGACAAGCTAGAGGCTTTTAAGAGAAGTCTAAAAACACCATGTTCTCATTTTATTAGAGTAGCCCAAAAAAGTCAGGGTGTATGTGTAGATATATTTTTTCTTTCTTCTAAACAATTTTGCAATAACTCGTTTTTGGCCAGAACGCTGAATCTTCTCTTTCCTTTGGGCCGCCTGATCCTCCCCATTATCCTCAGCCTGCTGGCTGAGAATTCTCTTTGGACGCTGTCATTCTCTTCAACAGCTGCAGGGCTGGCTCCTGTGTGGCCAGGGGGATGTTCTCCCCAACTGTCTTAGAACAAGAAATCGGGGCTATAAATTCCAAAGGCACTGGGACTTACTCCTAAAGCCTAGAGATGTTTTATAATCCATTCCTGTAGGATTGCTCTGACTTGGACAAAATCTTCAGTGCTTCAGGAGAGGCCGGGAAAACTGCTGGTGAGGGTTCTAAGCTTCGCTTCCCCATCTAGGCACTGTTCAGGGGAAGGTGGGGTAGTGCTGCTGCTGAAAGAATGGATTGTTTCAAAATTTTGAGATCTGAGCTTAAGCAAAGGTACATGGGAGGAGTACCGCGCTGGTCAGCGGCAGCCTTTACCGACGAGCAGTGAAACCCATCGCAGCTGATCTATCTGCATAGGCCTTCAGCCTCGGCTCCCAGTTGTCCGTCATCTTTTGAGAAAAGAGACCAGCATGGTTCTGACAAACACATTTTCACTTCCATCTATGATCTGAACTTTGGAGCTTCAGAGTTGAAAGACTAGTGCATTTACCCATATTTATAATATGTTGCTAATTAGCAGTCACTGTCCTTGTGATCTTGTTCTTTGTCATCCTCTTGAGGCATCCCATTTCTTTCATTTCCCTCCTCTCCATCATCAGACACACTAAATGGAATATGGATTATTCTGGCAGCAGGGCAGTTTGAGCCCCCTGATTATTCTAGTATGAAATGCAAAGGATAAAATGGTTGAAATGAGCATTGTGTCTCCTTGTTCTCAAGATGTTATTTTGAAATCTTCATGGGTGGTGATATATTTACTGGTAATTCATTTACCTAGAGTCTTCTAGGATACCTGAGAAGGATTTTTTTTTTATTTAATGGTTTTTTAAAAATAGTTCTTATTAGGAAAAAATGTTTATAGGTGAAATAGGAGTACAATAGCAGAAAAGATTAAAAGTTCCAGACACAATCTCAGAGTAACTAAAATCACTCAGAGACTTGAAGCCTTTTATCAGCAGTTTGCTGCTGTTGTTTTAAGTGTGAGTCAGCAGTATCAGAGGCTTTTTCGGCCTAGTAATCCCCAAATTACTCTTGAAATTATTTATTATCATGGGCATTTTATAATACAATAAGTACTGAATGCATATGTTGGACTTGGGAGTAACTGTTGTGACAACATGTATGTGTAAAAGACTTTTGAAAGCAACCTTACGTATGGAAACACCACATCATGTGTATCGTGTGTAATGCAAAAGAAAAGCTGATGTATGTTTGTACTGGAAAAACAGACTGATAGAGCCGGAAAAGACCTTAGAGCCAACTCTAGCAGCTTACCGAGGAGAAACTGAGGCCTGGTGGTCCACCAGTGTTAATGTGGACCAGGGACGTACTCTGACCTTTGTGTTCATATACTGTGCATTTTCCATCCCCATATAAACAAATGAAGGCACAATGGAATAATTTTATTAAGTGTAACAGTATTCAAAAGTTCACATCAATGGAATCACAAGGCCTGCACCCTAACTTTTCACTTCTAAGGTATTTTGTTCTGTTCAGACTGTTAGAGTGTTTAACCACTTACAAATTAATTGCAAATGCAGCTAGCTGAAATCTTCATCCACTAATAGCCAATTAATTAAACTTATCTAATGTTTATCATTCCTAATTGCCTGGCAGATAATTGGTCCTCATTAAATATATGTTGTCTTCCCTGTCTCAGTTCTATCTAGAGCCATTTTCTCAAACAGTGGACTTGGAATTACCTTGGGTGATTTTTTTTTTTTTTAAGTCCTATTTGGAATCTCTGGGGATGTTATATATTTAGCTGGGCAGGTGATCTGTTCACACTAAAGTTTAAGGACTATTGCCTAAAGTAATGGTATTGAAATCATAATTCTTTAAGTATCTTCAGTTGATCAGTCCAATTAAGAATGTGGAAATACCGAAATATAATCAGCAGACATATTTTTAGAGTGATTACGTAGATTCAGCAAACCCTGTTCTTTATGTGACATTTGGGGCGGGGCTTTTTTGTTGTCGTTATTGTTGTTTTTGGTTTTTTAATCATACCATAATTAATGATTCAAATAATATAGAAGTTCATAAAATAAAGAGTAGAAGGGCATCATTCCCCTTTCCCCCTAGCCATCCACCTCTCCCACTCCCATTGCCTGAGGACAGACAGCTCTCCAACAGTTGGTCTGTAAGCTTATGGATTTTCCTCTATGTATTTATATATTTTATCTATACGTGAGTATATATTTATGTGTAAATATGTACAGATGCAAATACATTTTTGTCTGCATGCACATTTATGTTTATTACTTACTTATTTATTCATTCCTCAGCAAGTATTTGAACGTCTACCATGTGCTGGGACCTGCTCCTGAGAAATCAACAGTGACCAAACAGATGATGTCTCTTTCCTCACAGAACCTACATTCGAATAGTGAGACAGACAATCAGTCAGTTAAAATGTAGTATTAAATGTGGTGTTGATGCGTGCTATGAAGAGACACAGAACTGGGAAAAAACGAAAGAGAGAGAGAGAGAGAGAGAGAGAGAATGAATTCCAGGGGATTTTACTTTAGATGTGGTGGTTGGGGTAGGATGCTGAGATGCAGAGACCAGAATGAAGTGGAGAAGTGAGGCCTGTGTATGTGTTGGAGGACAGGAAGCTACATTCTTCCCAGAACATATCTATAAACCACACCTTTTTCTTTTCAGAAAACAAAATTGTTTTGCGTATTGTCCTGTGCCTTGCTTTTTCCACTCAACCATGATTTATGTACACATTTCCAATGTCTATGTATATGTATCTAAATTATTCTTTTATTAGTGACTACTTAGTATTTCATACTGTATCTGGGCCATAATAGAACCATTCACATATTACTAGACATTTTTCTTTGTTTTATATTTATAAGTATTGTGCTAAATTCTACAGATCATAATCTTGATGTTTAAGTATTATAGGATTAATATCATAGTTCACTTGGAAAATGAGATTATTTGGGGCTGGAGCAATGGCTCAGAAGTTATGGTACTTGACTGGCATGTGTGAGGATGTGGGTTCAAACCCCAGCACCACGTACACAATGACATGTTGGGGCAAAGAAAGCCACATAAAAAACTAAATAAAAGCATTTTTTTTTCTCTCTCTCTCTCTCTCTCACTTCCACTCTCTCTTTAAAAAAAAAAAAGAAAAAGAAAAGAAAATGAGATTATTTTAAGCATCAGTGAAATATAGTCATTTCTTAAGGTAAAGGAATCAAGCCTTGAGATACAAAAGTGTACAGTATTCATTTTACATGCATATAGAGGTAAGATTTATTTAATCAGTTTTAATTTAAATTGGGCCATCAGAGAATCCTAAATCACATCTTTATCATAAAAGATCTTATTTTGCTGTTTTCCAACTTTTAAAAGTTGTTTGGTCAGCTATGTAGGCACTGGTTCTCATTCACAGGATTGTGACCTGTTTAGGTTCATTTCTTTTTACGTGTCTGTTCTCTTGATTTGGATAATCCATTTAATCTTCTGTGCTGCCACTTTTGTGTCATTATTTATCAGAAAGTATTTGATCCATGTTGTGTTTTTTCTTTTAAATGTAAGATCTTCTATTCAAACCTTTTTTTCTTGCCTATAAAATGCAGATAAACATCACGCAGAGAAAACCTTTGTGGACATTTTGGGGGGTATCCTTCTAGTAGATTTTTTTTCGGTGTACATATTTGTACCATGTGTAGGCTGTGGTTGTTTTTAGATTAGAGTTTCATTATGGGTTACTCAGTGCTTTGGCCCTTTTCAAAGCTTCTGACTTTCTCCTCTTGCACTGAGAATAGACCCATCAACCCTCTCATGCTTCCTTTTGATTGCCCGTTGCTCACTTCATGTGAATAGGTCAGCAGACTTTCCCCACTTTGCCAACTGAATTGATGCATGCCTTGAAGACTGCCTAGCGGATGTGTCCAGGGTGACGAGTGATGTCACTGCAAACCCCAGAGCCCTTGGATACTTGCTGGGTGTTTGTCTTCCCAGCTCCAGACCATGCCTGCCTCAGGTTAGCTCTCAATCCTGTGTGGGGACCATTTGAATCAGGGTTCACGTCCCTACTTGGGGAACGAGTGCCAGGAAGTTCTCCTATCCCACTCCTTCTTATTACCAAGCCCCTCAGGGAACTTCTTTAAATTTTCACAGAGAAAATTTTCTTCCTCCCACCCTTTTCCTCTCATCTCCTTCATTCTTCCCAGTCCCTGTTTCACCCCCAACAGAGCTCCTGGAAGGATAGTTGGCTTTTAAGTGGAAGCTTATCTGAGTTTTGCCCACCTTGGAATCAGGAGGAAGCAATCTTTAAGTCTCCTTTTCTCCAGGTGGTCTTCCCTTAGAAAGGGGCTTCTTGTCTTTGGGTTCCTGCACATCCCGCAGTGGACCAGTAAAAAGCGTGTCTAATTTGGAAGTAGATGCTTTTGTTGTTGTTGTTGTTTTGTTTTTAAGAGAGAGAGGGACAGAGAGAGAGAGAAAGGGAATCAATTTTATTTAGTTTTTCATGTGACTTTTGTTGCTCCGACACTTCGTTGTGTATGTGGTGCTGGGGTTCAAACCCATGACCTCGCACATACCAGGCAAGTGCTGAGCCACCCCTCCAACCCCCGAGTTGCTTATTTAATGTGGGAATGGTTATTCAAAAATGAGCCTCTCTAGCAATTTAGAATTAAATTTTCAACTTGCCCTCCAGTTTTCAGGAATGGCTGAGACAACATTATGTTAAGTCGCTGAGCTCCGAGTGACTGCAGTCAGCACCTTTGCTTATTGTTTTAACTGGGAGTTAAGATGCAGATAAATCCCATGTGATGCCATCACATATGTGCAAATCTCCCAAACATGCCATATATAATTCATAAGTCCTCCTGCATGGTACAGTACACAATTGTGTGATTGTGAGATTTTTCAGTGAAGATGATTTTCTTCAATATTTTTTCCAAAATGCTGTTTTATACTATTAAAACTGAGAAAAGAGGTGAGACGGACTGTAGTATAATAAAGAAACACATTAATTGTGCCTAAAGGTGTTTGTTTTTTCTTGAAATGCCCACTTAGTTCCTAATTGATCAAAAGATGAAGGTTCCAGAGAGTCTTTCTTCTGACAGACTTGATTATGTAGGCGTTCCCTTCTCGAGAACTTGCTCTTTCGTAAACACATGCATATGCATGATATATTCCGCCCAACACTGCCACTTTCTGATCTGCACAGTACAGCAGGGCATCCCATGGAGTCACAGAACAAAGAAATCTTCACTCTGAAATTCTTTCCTTGAGCTGAATATGTCTTCAGCTTCAGAGAGAAAATCCCTAGCCTCGACTGGGTCGCCTGTCCTACCCTCTGAAGGGAATTTTAGGTGCCAGTGGTGTGCTCCAGGAAAACAGTACATTTGTGGGTGCTGGAGCTTGGGTTGATTTCCTTGTGTGGAATCAAGTTTTATTCTAGACGTTTTACCTGCGTCACCATAGTTGATTCCCTCAGTGACCTTAACATTTCACATGAGGAATGTGAAGCTGAGAGAATTTTAATTACAGCTCTTAAGTGGTGGAGTCAGGATTCGAACCCCAGTTCCCTGACTCCAGTGCACTGACATTTCTGTTCAGCAGAACATAGACTAGACTTCAGCTTATAGTAGCTGATGTATAGAGAACCACTCTACCCCATTCACAGGAACTGAATTATCTTTTTCAGTCCACAGTCGGTCCCCACAAAATTCCATCCACTATGCATTTATGGCATCCACTTCCTTACACAGTACCCGAAAATGGAAAGCAATAGAACGATATTTGTAACACTAGGAGAAAGCATAGGGAAAAGGAAAGACTGCTGTGCTACTCTCGTGTGTGGGGAGCTCAAACTGATCAGAGCGTAGTATGGAGAAAAGAATGTAAATTTTTAAACCTTATTTATTGTTAATAAGATGAAATTCGCATGACATAAAATCACCATTTGAAAGTGCACAAACCAATGTTATTTAGAACTTTTGCAATGTTGCATGATACAACCTCTCTCTAGTTCCAAAACATTTTGTCAGCAGAAAAGGAAGCCCTGTGGCCATTAAATATAGCTCCCCTTTCCACATGCCACCCAACTCCTGGCAATCACCAGTCTTCTTTTTGTCTCTGTGGATTTATTTGTCCAGGGTATTTCATATGAATGGATAGTACCAGTTGAGACCTTCTGTGTCTGCCTTTTAAGTATAATATTTTTAAGGTTCATCCGCATTGTAGCATATATCAGTACTTACTTGTTTGCCAGGCATAGTGGCACATGCCTGTAATCCCATCTACCTGGGAGGTTGAGGCAGGTGGATTGTAAGTTTGAGGCCAGCCTTAACTACTTAACAAGACCCTGTCTCAAAATAAAAATTAAAATCAGTATAAAATAAAAAAAGGACCGTGATATAGCTCAGTGGTGAAGTGCCCTTGGGTACCTCATCTATAAATATGAGGATTATATGCCTCATTAAAGTCGAATTCTACAGGAAACTTGTGAAGAAAAGGCCCCCTGCTCAAGCGGGCCCACTCAATGGTGCATGCTCCCTTATGGAGATTGCTGCCCCGTGTGCTAATCTGTAGCCCAGCATTTCCCAGCCTGTCACCAGAGAACCCTTTTTTTTTTTTTTTACGTGTTTTTTCACATCATGTGAAATAGTTAAGTATTCTAAGACACTAATCTATGAACCACTTATTGATGAAATCCCACCATGTGCAGGCAAGTCCATGTTGATCTTTTCTGTAGGCTAGTGGCCTCAGCTGGGGTGTTACTCTTCCCTAGGAGAAGTGTTGAACCTTTTTGAGGGGCATTTTGGTTATCCCTGTGATAAGAGACATTCTGCAACATATTGGACGGTCTTTTGTTACACAGTCCCTGGTTCTACACAAACTCAAATGTCCTGTCGGTCATTTACTTAGGTGAGCATCCTGTTTATACTTATCAGAACCTAGTGTTCCTCATGAATACCAAGCATCTTTGGCGTAGTTTTAACATATTCTGGGTTTTTCAAGTATGTGATGATTGTGTCAGGGAATATCCTTTTTCTTTTGTCTTTTTTTTTTTTTTAATTCTCTCTCTGTACTGGAGATGGAACCCAGAGTTGCTCTCTCACTGAGTTATATCCCTAGCCTTTTTTTTTTTTTTTTTTTAATTTGAAACCAAGTCTCTCTAAGTTGCCCAGGCTGGGTGTGAACTTGTGATCCTCCTGCCTCAGCCTCCTGAAGAACTGGGATTACAGTGTGCCATCATGCCCAGCTAGGAATATCTTAAAAGAGTTGCTTATCATTGTAAGATAGGCAGGGTTATGCTGCAGTGACAACTTAACCTAAAAATCCTGATGGATTAACACTAAGAATGCTGTTTGTATGTTTGTTTGTTTGTGTTAAAAATCCATCTGGCTTTGGCAAAGGGCTCTGTTCACTTACTCCAGGATCTGGACCAATAAAGGCTGCATCATGGGGGTTGTTGGCAGCCATCTCAGCCAAGGGCAGACGGAGTTTGTTCTTCAGTGCTTTTACGCAAACAAAAACGCACTTCACTTGTGACTGCGGCCCGGTGGCCAGATCTAGTCACAGGTTCCACCTGTGAAGGGGTCAGGTAGGGAAGAGCAACAGATGAAAATTTGGTGAGTGCGGTGGTCATGGTTATGCCGTTCACAGCATTTGAGCTGTTGCTTCAGTGCTCGGGTATTGATTTGCATGTTGATTTTACATTTAGGTATAGTATGCACCTACTGACTTGCGTCTATTGGTAGAGCCATGCCTGTGCATTTACATGTAGAAAGATATTTTATTATGAATTACTTTACGTTTTTTCTTTATGTTACAGTTAGAGCATTACATTGAATTTTTTAAAGTACTAAGTGTTTGTGGATTTGAATTTCATTTCACCAAGGGCAAGGTACATTGAGAAATACCTGTAATGCAAAGGGGTCTAATAGGAATGAAAGCTTCTTTCTAGATCTTCCATCATGCAGAGCATATCGTAGATCCTGGATTGTATCACTTGCAGAGAAATAGAAGAGGATGAGCTCACGCTTACTGAGCACTCCCTGTGTGGCAGGCACTGGACCAAGTTGCTCACCAGAAGCCATGAGGCAGCCTCGGGATTCTCCATTTGACTTGTGAGCACTGCCTTACTTGCTTAAGCTTGCTAGGAAAGTCATGGCTCCCGTTTCTGCCCACCCAATGCCAGCCTGTGTGGGACCCCACGCTCTCTGCTAAGAAAGATTCCAAAATACAAGGGTTGGAAGCAAGAGGATACTTAGGGTACCCGAAAGGTCAAAACGAGGCTAGAGGAAAGGATATCGTCCCATAAAGTAAGATCCCTATCCAGAGAAGACTTTACAGCTGTGTCGCCGAGAGACCCTAACTCTGACCAAACTTGAGTAAATGCCTCTCGCGTTTTGGCCATGCTCGTGGATCCCCTAGTCCATCTCTGGTTGCACAGGCGTGAGAGCTTGCACTTAGCAGTTCAGTTGAATGGCGCTATCCAGGCTCAAGACAAAGGAAAAAAAGAGCCACAACTTACTTCAGAGCATACCGTCGGTCAGCCAAAGGGAAAGAATCGCAGTTAACTTAGAATTAGAAAGTGAAAGGTTTTTTTTCTTTCAGACTTCTTTTTCTCAGTGACATTTCCAGCTACCTTTTTTCCAGAGTGATGGGGTGTTTTCCTCTCATGTTGAAAGGAGTTATGCAAGATTGGCCACTTAAAAATGTCTGTTGTATCCTCACTTTTGTTCCTCAGCCTTATTTCCCCTCAGTCTTTATTGCATGGGAAAACACTTTGGTGGCTTATGTTTTTGGAACTGGCTTTGTGGAATAGCAGTGTTCTCCTTGCCCGTGGCAAGACCACATCGGCTCAACACTAAGAAACTAGACTGGTCCTACAGAGACCCTCTGGGTGACTCGTCTCTTTTGAGATCCTGATTGTCCACTCTTGGGCTGGCGTCCCAGCAGCAGTGTGTGTTGCCCTGAAGGCGCCCCTCACATGCTCTTGAGTGCACTGTACTGTGCTATTTAATTCTTCGATTTGGATTGTGCCTCGAGTTTCAAGTCACTTGATAATACACATGGTTTTTACTCCAAAGTTTATCAAGATCATAGCATTCCTTCCCCAAACTCTCCGCGCATGCACACATGCGTACAACTCCTTGCAGTCTCATGTTTTCTTTCTTAAAATCTAAATCTGATCTGGCCTTCTGAAGAGTCTGTCACTGTTTTAGATTTATGTCCCTGTGACCAGGTAGCTCGGCAAGCTGTTTGTCTTCATCACTCAATGTCTCCATTAGACAGACTGTTTAAAAACCTTCTATGTAATTATCTGTTTTGACTCTCACTCTTCCACATTCTTTTCTTTATTGTAAACTTTCTTATGACTTTTTTATATCCCTGCCATGTTCTAAAAGGCATCTGAGCCTTCCTCTGCTGTTTCGTCTGCTTTTCATTAAGTTTGCCATCAACTCGCAATCCCTGCCATTGCCTCCCTCATATTCTGACTGCTTTTTTATACAAGGAGTAGTGAACCCTAAATTGAGTGGTCACGATTTGTCCTGTCTTCCTTGCCCTTTAAAATCAGCAGGCAGAGAAGCATCGAGCGTTGGAGAAGCTGGGTCTCTCGGTCTCCTAAGGACATCTTGCTGAGTTTTCGCTGCCTTGTTGCTGGGTGTAACTGAAGTTTAGAAGGCTGGAGCTGGAGCGCCTTCATTCCTAATCTGAGCTGAGACGAGACGGTCACTGTGGAGGAATAAATGACAACATGGCTCCTGCTCTCAGGCAGCTTTCACTCTGATGCACATAAATCCTATTGAAACAAAACAGAGTGCTTAGGAATCTGAGGATAAAGAGATCCCTCTGCCAGAGGCAAATGCAGAATCCATGGCAGATGCAGCATTTTATGAACCATGAGCAGGATTATAAGGAGTGGAGATTGTTAGAGGCATTCAGACGGGGAAGCCCCTGAGAAAGGCTCTGAGGTGGCCGAGGGCAATCTGATAAGAGTATGCTCTCGGCCACGGTTGGTTATTCCTCCAGGGGACACTTGGTACTTGTTGGAAACATGTTTGGTTAATACAGTTGGGGGAGAGGAGCTGCTACTGGCATCTAACTGGTAGAGCCCAGGAATGCTGCAAATCATCTCCAGATGCATAAGGCAGACCCTTTCCTGCAACAAAGAGTTATCTAGCCCAGAACATCAGTGAGCAGCAATGTTGAAAAACCTGGACTAGAGCCTAGAATGCATGCCAGAGAGAATCAGGAGAGAAGCCTGAAGGAGTGCCGAGGTATAAATTCCAAAAGCTCTGAGGGTCAGCTGAGAGCTTGGACTTTTCTTGGTAACCATGGGCAGAGTGATATTCTGTGAAGAGTTTAAGAAGATTGAGTGATCTCTACATAGTGATGATTATGCACAAGACGGTAAGACTATTTAGGAGGCTTTTGAACAGTGTGTTGAAGAGGTTTCAACAGTGGGAATGGAACAAATATGCGAGCTATTTCAAAGGAGGATTTGACAGGACCTGATGACTGTTTCAAAATGAGAAACAAACAAAGGAAGATTCAAAACCAATTGATTTATGTCAGTCCCAAGAGACCCCTGTTGATTGCCCACTCCTAATTGATGGAAAGTGGCACATGACTGTTTTTTAATACCTGCTGAATTTAAGGGACTTGTGAAACCACCAGAGTGAAATACGAAGCATGTAATAGGAAGTAGGGAATAAAACTTGGAATAGGTTAACAGAGTAAGCATAAAAACAGGGATGATATTTTAAAACCATGATAGTGAGTTAGGATCGCAAAGGAAATTTAGAGAATGTGGGGAGGAAATACTAGTAAAGAGCGGGAACTGCCAATAATTCTGAGTGAGATGAAGAAGTGGCAGCTGCCAGGGGAAAAGCGTAAAGGGTGGGAGACATGCTTTGCCCACAGTGGGTTCTCCACATGGATCCGTTTAGGTAAGAACTGTCAGTGGCAAGGCAGGGCCTTTCTCCCTACAGACTCAAGATCAGAAGGCCTAATGTAGAGGCATTTTGTGGACCATGAATCATGGCCTAACCAAGACATATATTTGATTTTTTTTAATATCCGGAATTTGTACAAGGGTACACAGTTGCAATTAATATTACATAATATTACCTATTGTAATTGCTCACTAATTTTCTTCTGCCGTGGGTTGGGGGAGTTCCCTCATTTCAAATATGTCGCCACCTTCATCACTGATAGACACGTCTTTTGTTCTTAGGTGTATTGCCATGGCCATAATCTGTGTGAACTGAATGCTAGAGACCAATTCTTTTCTCCCAGAGAAAAGAGAAAACAAGCAACCACTACAAAGCAAAATCAACCAACCAACAAAAAAATAGCTCTTTCAGATTTACTGTCATGGACATGGAATTTGGGGTAGGTTATAAATCAGAGGAAACTTTTCAGATTGCTTATTCACCAGAAGTCTGTTCTTCAGGCACCTGAAGTCCTCTGTCAACTCACTCTGTCTCAGGATAGCCTTCACCCAACAAATATGCTTAGTTTAACTTTAAAAAGATCTGTCTTTTTTAACAGATGAATAGAAAAATTAGACATTGTTTACGCCTAACTTTTATTTGGTTTTCATTCTTTTTACGAAAGCAAAAGCGATTTGAGGGCTCACCAGATGTCATTGGTGTCATCCATTTTGAAACTTTTTTTTAATTTAAAGAGAGAGAGAGAGAGACAGTGTGTGAGAGAGAGAATCAATTTGGTTTAGTTTTCCATGTGGTCCTTGTTGCTCCAACACTTGGTTGTATGCGTGTCTGGGGTTTGAACCCACATTCTTGCAGATACAGCCAAGCGCCATAAACAGTGATCCACCCTCCAGCTCTCTTTATTTTTCTGATGCTAATTCCCCGCCATTGAGGGTACAAGCATCACAGGTTGCACTGCATGGAGTCAGAACTGTGCTTCCCCCGATACGAGTGTTTTCTGGGCCTCTCTGGGGCTTCCTTGATGCAAATCAGCAGGAAGCTATCACTAGGACTGCTGTTTTGAAGACTCTGTCCTTTTATAGTATTTAACTCTTAAGGAAAGATGAAATTAAAAAGTAAGGTAAGATTATAAATATGCAACTGCACCTTTGTTTCCTGGCTATACATTATCTGTTACATAAAAGTAGATAATTTAATGGGCCTAAAAGATCTAAGTAAATAAACTGAAATCTGAATGTGAAGATGCAGGAGTAAAAAGATAATACTAGAAAATTGCCTTGTGTAGTTTCTCTTGGGGCTCTGTAAAAATGGTTTACTTGGCACACGGTGCTTTGGAATTAATCAGATATGCAAGCATGTTTGGGGAGAGCCCTTATGGTCTCTACATATGTGAATCAAAGATGGGATTTGTTTGAATTACCCTATAGCCTCCATTGTTAAAGTCAGAGTTAAGGTCTTTGTTTGGTGAAGCATTAGGAGCAATCCTTGAAAATTGCAAGAAGGTCTGGTGCTGGCAGAGTTCTCAGTGCATTATGCTGTTTACCTAAGGGTTTTATTCAAGAAGCTCTCTGAACAGCTGTGCTGATTATTGAAAATGCCTCATAGTAACTTCTAGCCTAGGCTGATCGATACCGGTGCAAAGCTTTACATGGGAGGGAGCTATTCAAACATTGAGAGCCCCGGGGATAAAAGAGAATGAAAAAATAATGCTGGACAAATATGCTGAAATGTCCAAAAGAAGAGAGGAATATCTTGTCTTGGTATAGGGGGAAAATTCCTAAGCAAACAAACTAGAAAATGTATAACTTTCTCTTATAATGACATCCAAAAATTTTAGGTTATTTTATAGCAACACCCTAAGTATTCAATCATTTTATCTTATAATAGCATCCTACATGCTAAACAGGAAGTGGAAAGACTAATCAAAATACCAAAGACTAATTTTATTTTCATTATTATTTTTTGTTTTTAAAGAGAGAGGGAGGAACAGTGAGAAAGAGAAAATCAATTTTATTTAATTTTTCATCTGGTTTTTCTTGTGCTGCAGTTTGAACCCATGTCTTTGCGCATGCCAGGCAAGTGCCGTTAACTGCTGAGCCACTGCTCAAGCCCCTATTTTCATTATTTTGAAATACAACTTTTTACATTAAATTCCTTGAAATACCTTTTAGTGATACTATAGAGAAATATTTAACTTTATTACAAAGTAGATTGTACTCCACAGTTTCAAACCTTTTTCTTTCTCAGGATCATTGGAAAATCATAGCACCAATGTACTCTAACATGCAAATGTAGGCAGAAAATCCCTTTTTCTTTAATATTTTCTACTACAGAGATCTAGTATAGAGATATTAAAATCCCCCCCCCCCTTTGGCTTAGTCTTAGTGAAATAGGTTTGTTTTTCTCTGTTTTTTTTTCATTTGTTTTTAAATAGTTGTTATTATTAACAACAGTATTAGATAGATAGAATTTTACCTCCTAATAACATGACACTGAGGCAAAAATATCAGCATTTAAAAGCCTATTTGTTTCTACAAATGGGAGAACAGCAACATTCTCCAAAAAGGGAGGGAAAACACAAAAATTGTCAAAGTGGAAACCTGTATGAGAAACCCTACATCTTGTTATATCCAGGATTTCTTACTTTTACTCCGCACATGAACAATAGACAGAAAGTTCAGAAACACAAAAGCAATCAATATGAAAACTGTGAAAGTCTCTTAATTAATCAACTCACACAAACTCTCCAAGTAAGAGGATTTTACAAGCGTTTCAATTAAGGCTTTCCCTTTTTATTACCAAATTTCATTGGCAATGTAAAATGAGTAATCAAAGTTGACATGATTATAAAAAGCAAAATATTATTTAAATACTGAGCTTTTAGACTTATAGGAGCCTTTGATTTGCTGATGTTTATTCTTTTGATGAATCACATAGACAATTACTAATTGGATAGTTTTTCTGTAACAGTGATGTTTCAGAATTTCAAAATGGTAGGTCTTTGAACATGTTTGTATTTCCCTCCTCGTGTTAGCATCATTTTAGCATACTCAGACCTAGAAGCTTCTCATGTCTGAATTGTTAATGAAATTTAGCAATAATACATATGCCAAGTACCACCTTATTCATTGAAATATTTAAGAACTGACATTCTGTTACTCTTTCACATTTTAACGTGTGAGAACCCTAGAACAACCTGAAAACACTAATAGCCAACTTAATTTCTGAAGGCCTGACAATAATTCTGCTTACCTACAAATTGATATTGGAAATAATAAGCTTATTGATGTTGAAAATATACATATGTAATGTAAAAATTTTATTAAAAAACAAAGGTCATCTTAGTATTTATAGAATGTTTTTGCCATTAAAATAAATATTTATTCAAAATCTTCATTGACTTTCAGGTCCTATTCCCAGTATGGTTTATGCTAGTCTTCTGCTTTGAAAACTAAAAAATAGACCAGGAAAGAAAATATCATTTCATAGTTCTGTGACTAATTTATAGCAATAGAAGAGTAATTTAACTCCTTTGTGCAGCTTTTCTTCACCAGGCAATTAGGAATAATCATTGCCTTTCACCTTCTGTTGGGGACTTTGAAGAGTAATAATGATCCAAGGGCCATTTGGAGTTAAAATTAAAAGATGAAATTAGTTTTCTTTATCCAAAGAATTAAGTTGATAGAACATGAGAATATGTCCTAAATAATTTTTATTTTTAGATATTCATTTTTAAATTCAGTATATTAAAATCTATTTTTATCTATTGCAAAAATACTACAGAAATGCTGGAGATATTAGGATGCCTTTAAACAGCAGTACTAATCAATGTCATTGAAATATTATCTGACTGTGAAGTGTAAAATCTTACTCTTTTAGAAACAAAACATGGGAGTTAAAAAAATAAAAAGCAGAAACTGCCCAATTTATCAGAAACCGTAGCAATCAGCTTTTGAATCCAACCAAAGTCCTATGTTGCCCAGAGCTTTCCCCTTCCTCCTCCTCCTCTGCCTTCCCCTTCTAATGGAGACTGTGTGGACCAGCTCATTTGGGGATCAGGCTCTGCACGGCCTGGAGGTGAGTAAGGAGGGTCTCAGCACTCTGAGAAAAACAAACAGAGCAGCAGCAACCAAAAACGAAAAAAGAAAAAATCAACTTCTACAGATAAATATTTAAGTGGATCAGGTTGTCCCACTTTGTAAGTGATTTGTTCACCTGTATTAGTCTCTGAAATGATATAGATATGAACTGTGTTAAGGGCTCCAGTGTTGATTCCCAATAGGAAAACATAGCTAAAGCATTTTAATACTGGCCTATCATTTGGCAGCTCTTGAATTAGGCAGGTGCTGTTTTATTTAAAGAGTACCAGGATTCTTTTGTGTATGAGAGAGCAGTAGCCCTGAGGGTAGTCTGAATGCAAAATACAGGGCTCAGTCCAGAAACAGATTTTGGTGTCACTGTTGTCTGGGTCCAGAAAGATGTTGACAAACACTGTGATTTTAGCATACAGTTACTCAATATGAAGGAATGAGTTGCCACTTTCAGGACAGTGAAATCAGGCATTTTCTACTCGGCTGTTTTTATGCAACTTCAAAAGTACAGTAAATATTGCTCTGTTGTGTTATGAGTATTACAGAAAAAAAAAACAATAGTTTTTTTTTTTTTTTTCCTCAAGGTGATCATCCTAAAGGGGAGTTGGGCAGGGAGAAATGGCAGAAGTCACAGATTCTCTCCAATTGGAAAAAGCAGTTTCTGAGCGGGCTTGTTGAGCTGTCAGTTGGGCACTTCAGGCTTTCTCTCTGATCATGCACTTCGAAAGCCTTTGCAACTCTCCTTCTAGTCCTCCTGCAGGCTCCTGTGATCCCACATGTCCCACTTTACCTCCCTACTACCCCCATCCCTCCAACATGCCAAGCTTGCTGTTGATAAGAGAAAAAACAGAAAAACCACTTTGCTTATTTTGCCCAATGCAGAAAGGTTGAGGACCCCCACCAGGGCTAAAAAAAGGGATTTGGAGGGAACGCAGAAGCCATAGCAAAGGACCAGGTGATGATTTGCATGATGATATGGACTCAGAGGGGAGCTGGCCTTATCAAGGAGGAGAGCAGCAGTGCAGGTGGTATGGACAGTCCTGCACAAAAATTCCCAGCAGCATTTGGCAAGGACCTCATCCCCACCACCAAAGCCCCACGTACAGACTGACATTCTTAAAGGTGTTCTCTGTCATCATGTGCAGCATGCCTGCCCTCACCAGACGCACTTTCCCCCTTTGCTAATTACACATTTTCAGTGAGACCACTAGATTAGCCCCACTTCCGGATGTGTGTTTTAATTCTGCCCAAAGTACTTGCTTTTACACACCACATTTGGCCATGTGTATGTCACATTGAGCATTCCATCTGCAGGCCACCTCCTGCACTTGTGCACAAGTGGGCAAGAAAAAGAGGAACTGCAGCAGCCTCTGCAAATGACCTTCAGAACAGAGTGCCACTGGGCATGAACTGGTAGCACACAATTAATGTAGAAAGATTCTCAAATAACCAAAATCAGTCTGTGAGCACCAAGTTAACATGTATTGCATTGAAAATGTAATAAATGCAGTATTTATAAACTTATATGTGCCTTGTGACTTTTGTGTCAGCAGGGTTTCTGTAGGCTTCTATTTATATCAAATAGACTTCAAATATTCCAGAATGTAGACCACATCTGGCCTCATTTTTGAAGTGTCCCTATAGGATCATTTCTAAAATAGTAGATTGTTCCAACTTTTCTCCTAATGAGGAAAATCCATGTGTTCTGTGATTATTAATAATAATGGCTTCAGATAAATTATTGACTGGTTGCAGTGGAATGTACTTTCCAGCAACTGAGGAGCTTCTTGCAAAGTGTCCAAGTTATGTTCCTCTGACATCCTTACTCCACCGTTATCACCATCCCAGGCAGAGTTGCTGAAGGACCACCAAGGAAAGGGTGGTTCAGGATTATAGAAGCATTTAATAAAAAATTTTAAATGAGTTGATGATTCTTATGTTTTTTAAAATTTATGAAATCTTGAGCTTTTAAAACTAAATCATATATTTATAGAATTAACATATCAGCACATGCACACCCTCACATATGTGTATGTATGTGCACCAAGTGACTACCATTTATGAGGCATCGTATTTAGGGAGATGAGTAAGACATTTCCTGCTTTGGAGCAGTCGTTACAGTCTCATGGGCAAGGTGCACATGAGCCCTGTGAGTCACTCCCTAATAGATGGGCATGGTGTACACAGTACAAGGCACTCTGCCAGGCTCTGGGCATAGAAGGAGGAAGAAAACACCAGGCTGGGGAGATGTGCTACAACAATGACACACATGATGAATTGATCTGAGTCCAAAGAAGAGAGGAACCTTGCCATTGGAGCCGATCATGAAAGGCTTCCAGGCAGCAGGAACACCGGAACTGTATTTAAATGCATTCTCCCTTTACATCATTCTCTGAGCATGTTGCCTATTTCAATTGTATTAAATTTTGAAACATGTAAGTCAGTGATCATTTATGATTTCTGAATGTCTTCTGATTTTGCAAGTAAATCTTTAAAATTCCATCTCTACTGAAAATAATCCAAGACCATTTATCATGACTTAAAGTATTCATACAGCAAGGTGATTATTACTCTTGAGACCATTGTACAAAGCCCTGAAGTGCATTAGACATAAGCCAGAAACCTCTCTCCTTTGTTATATCTTATGAGTCTGTTAGGTTTAAAGAAAAAAAAGTCTAACCTTTTTGCTATTCTTGTTCTATGTTCAGTACTTGAAAAATAGAATGTTGTGTACCACAGTCTAAAAGGAGGTTGATTGAGAAATTCTCTTTCTGTATAACATATGCTACCAAAGACTTAGAAAATCCAGAGGAAAATAGATAAAAATGCTTTACATATTAGTGCACACACCTCCGTTTTCCTTAAGTTGCATAACTAACTGAAATAGGGAAAGGCAGTAAACATTGCATCACTGTTGACATTGAACATTGCATAGCGAAAAAGAAAAGGATGTATGTATTTTTTTCAATTTGCTATTTCAATAGTCTAAGTCGCAGTGGCAAATGAAAATACAATTGAATCTCAAGTGAATGGCCAGAAACACCGTATATTTTATGAAATATGGCAGCATAATGAATAGGAGGTAAAAAAAATGTCCTGGCTTTCAAGTCCTGATGGTTGTGATGTGATTGAATCATAGTGCATTCTGTTTGATGTCTCGGCTTTGCTATTCAGATGCACTGCAAAGTGTGTGCATCATCCTCTCTGCAGAAGTGCACCTGGCAACCCGGCACGGATGGAGTTTGTTTTTCCTGCACCTGCAAGGAACATATATACTCAGAGTATATTAAAGTCAAGGTATTTTAATTCTCCTAATTGTGATAGTTTCACCACACAGGGAAAACTGTAAGCAAATACAAAAGACGCTGCAAAGGATTTGAAGGAATTTGACAATTTTGTTGTAGTTCCTAGCCTGGCAGGTGGTAATAATGCCTATGCCAGCACTGTCAAAATATGAAAATTAAAGTGACGATGGGTTTTAATGAAATCCATTTGACAAATATAATTAAGGTGTTTTAATATGAAGTCCTGTAATAAAGACTACCGGTGGACTCCCTGAGGTCCTGACTAATTGTGTAGATTGCTTTTAAGCTTTGAATAGTTTTATTGGATAATGAACTGTTAAGAAGTGTTAGATCTTTCTTAAGCAGAATTTGGTTTGAAAAAGAAGAGGAGAGACAGGCCTGAGGTGTGGCATTTTAAACATAATTAGAGGAGAGATTTAAGTTAACATCTTTGATCCTGCTGTCAGTTTTTGATTAGAGCTGTAAATGCTTTAATCAAGTGTAGTGTAGTCATTACATTTCTAACTGTTTTTTAAACTGCGAAATTACTGAGACATTGACATCAATTTTAACACATTCTGAAAATTTGCAGCAGAATTGGGTTTCTCTACTCAGTGTTTGCACTAGAATATCAGATTATACTGATTTACCAACCTTCAGCACAACGACAAAATTATACCATGGTAAGGAATAGTTTGGCTTCCATCATACTTAGACATGGTCACAAAGCAGAACAATTGCTCGGTATTTGTTGTGCTTTCAAGGAATGAATTGGCAGCACTCCTATGAACCTGTTCTCTTAAAATGTATAGATGAGGAAGTAACCACAAACAATTCAATCAAATGGATTCTGTAATAAATGATTTTAACTTTCACTTTTCAAAGAACCATTGTTTGTTTCATAGCCCACTCTGATTCTCTAATGTCATGTTTGGTTTTCTATTCCCATGCCTGGTACACAGTAAGCATTCAGTAAATATTGGTTGAATAGATGAGGAATCAGTTTACCATAGCTAAGTGTGTACCTCGCTTGAATTCTCTTTCCAGAATTCGATGAGATCATAAGTAAGTGAACTGTGAGGAAGAAGCACATTTGTCTTCCCCTCTTCACCTGTCTTAACCCACTTACTCATTGTAGGGTATAAATGGGTATATATTTGGTATTTCTGACTGGTTTCAAATAGCATCACTAAAATGATATGTAGGATTCTTCGTGGTAGAGACCAGCCTCCCTGCATTTCATCCGTGATTGCAAGAGTGACGGGGCTATTTTTTTTTTAAGGAGCCATGACCCACGGCCATTCATTGACTAATAAGAAAGAGTCCACACTAATCACATGGTCTTGAACTTCCTGTTTGTGTATTATTATTACATAGGATATAAAAATGAGTTAGGAAGACTAGATTCTAATCCAGGCTCTTCCTGATATGCTATTTAGAAAAATCACCTTTCTCCATAGGATCTAATCCAACCTTGAGTGTAAGTAAATAACTTCTAAATCCCTCCCAATTCTAGAATTCTGTCGATAAATATCTAGCCCTCTAAATAAGTCTATCTACCATCTTCACCCTTTCAGACTTTCTTGCTTTTCATGTTATCCCCTTTTACTTTTGTTTACAATTCTATTCTTTGATTGATTTTTTTTCACCATCCATGCATCCATCCATCTATCCATCCATACAGGAAATGTGTATTATATTATATGCCTAGCATTATGTGGACAAAAAGCAAGTAGCAATATACTGCATTTTTTGGTTATCCAGTTCCAAAGTATTGCCAAGGTGGGTAGACAGAAGAAGGTTGTGTCTTCCTGTCATCCATTTTGATTTATGTGTCACTTGATAGATATATGTTTGTAAGTGGGAGTAACTGGACCAGATGCCTTTCAACATTTTTACCAGTAAATTTTACTAGAAATATAAGTCTTCTTATAAATTATCCAACTATCCTTCTATTGTTTTAAGTGTTTTTCACATACCATCATTTTCAGGTAAGTATTATGTCCATTATGAAGCTACAGGAAGCATTGTTTCCATGGCTATTACTTTGTCTCCTAAGATTCGAGAAGAAAGGTGGGGCACAGAGCTGTGTATCCATCACGGGTTGTCAGTAGACACCCGGGTGTAAATTATGTCGAAAAGGCCTCAGCATCGTTGTGAAGCAGATTGATATGAGTGTGGAGGCAAGAAGCTTGGGGTGGGAGTCAGGCAGCGTGACCTCTCCGAGACCAGCAAGGATGAGAAGAAACTCTGGAAAATGCCAGGTTTTTTAGTTGATCCAGCACCCTTGGCGCACCTCTGTCGCACGCATTGCTGTGCTAGTGGTGGTTTTCATGTCACTCTACCCACTCAGGTTTGAGCCACCAGATGTTGGGGCCACACCTAATTCTTCAATATATTCTTATAGCTCCTGCCATGGGGCTCTCACCAATGTTTTATTGACTTGAATTCTAATCCTACCTGTATCCTAAAATTTGTTTCTATAGGCAAATTGCTTAACTTTTGGGGAGGGTTCATTCTTATTGGGATTTCTGAAGGGAAAAAAATGGGTAAAGATTCCATGGGATGAATGAAAGTGACTTCAAAACTTTTCTCTTATTTCCATGGGTATATTGTAAACTACTTAACTCTCCAGCCCACCCCCAAAATGAAATAAAGGTTTTCCATGGGGACCATGGCAATTCGCACTTTCCGAATAATTTGTTCAGTGCTTTGAGATCGTGATGAAAGACCTGTGGAGTGGGGAGGATTGTTCAGGCGTGATCTCTTCCGAATCCGTAGATAGAATCAGAGCCAGTCTGCTTCTAAAATCATCAGCACACTATTTCCCACTGCACTCGGTGTTCTTTTGAAGTCCCTCATACTGAGCTCTGACCTCATTTCTCAAGATGTATCTACATTTTCTAAATGGAAAATTTTGGCAAAAGGAAGACAGCCCCACCATGCAAAATGTTTTTAAATGTGGCTTTCCGTTCAGCACTTCAAATGTCAGCAAGGTAAAATACACTATGCATATCATATAGTTTTAACTTGCTATTCATTAAAGTTGTCAAGACTAAAAGTGGGCTTCCCCCTCTTTTGTATGTAGATATGTTTCTCATCAATGCACAGTTTATAGGATCTCACATAGAAAATTTTTTGTAAAACAATTGCATGTTATCTTTGCATTGATTTTAAAGGGAATACTGAGATTGCACATAAGTTACATGTTTGGGTTATTTGGTAGCTTCTTAGGAAAAAGCTAAAAGGATTTTCCTCTTCCATTGGAATCAGGACACAAGAATAGAAATTTGAGAAATTAAAATCAACTTGAACGATATTCATTTTCATTCCATTTTGCTCTCTTCCTTGCTTTAAGGAATGCAAGTGAATGGTTTGTGCCAAAGTCTACCCCTATGAAACTGGAGAATTTTTGAAACTGGTCAGAAGGCACTATTTATTATACTCAATGGCAGTCCTGGGACACAGTGTGCTTCTTTGTTACTCATGGCTTCATTGTCAGACTTCTGAGAACTGTTCTGGTACCACTAGACTCTGATATGAGAATCAACCATTATAAATACATTAAATCATCTTTAGTGTAAACCAACATTGAAGTCCATAAAAATATAGTGCACAATTCAGAAAAAGATTTTTCTTTTTCCTGTGATACTAAAAATTCAAGAGTAATTTTTAATACATTTTGTCTTATTTTCCCATTATTTTAAAGATTTGTTGTTATTCTTTCAGTAGGGTAGGGGCCTTAAACATTCCAAGTATTCAGCAGTCTTTTATTATTATTATTATTATTTCAGTAATATGAGGCTTTAACTTTGTAGCACAATTTTTTTTAAATGTGGCATTTTGTTTTCAAACTCAAGTTTAGTAGGAGATAAAAATTTCTAAATAGATGACTTAATTACCAATTCCTGCACCTGTGTAGAGGGTGTAGCCACTTTGAGTTTGTCAGAGGTATAAGGTACCCCGACTACATAATTTGTTTAATCATCTATTAAGACTGAGGCTTCTGGTTTTATTTGTTGTATATGGCAAATATTTTATTTTTCTTCAGCTATTAGAGTTTTTTTTCTTGTTATTGTTGTTGTTAGAGCTTCAGTCACTTTTCCTGAACCCGAAGAGGAGAATGGGATTTGCCAGTGATAAATGGGGAAGTTGACTAGCTAACTAATAAAGATTTGTCTTAATCAAGTATGATTTGTCAGAACAGGAGCGCACTGGGGTCAGGGCGCACGCAATGAATTATACAGCATTCACAGGAGGAAAGGACCCGGCAAGAGACCTCATAAATATGCTGCCATTACCCACTGCTAATTCGTATTCAAAGAGTGCTCTGCACAGCCGCTCTCTAGGTTGCTGAGCTGTTCACCAGCTTCCTGAGCTTTCTGTTTGTGTGAAAACAGAAGTTTCCTTCTATTTTGTTATCATCTGGGTCCCCCAAACTGAACTGGTATCAACAATTTGAAGTGTGGCTTATTATATTATATCGTATTTAATATTAACGTAATGCCTACTGTGGGTTCTGCAGCATGCTGGACACAATGGGGAAGATGCAGATATACAAGACACATTCTCTGCCTGAAGAGGTTTCAGATGATTTCCTATGATCTCTTCAAATGTTGTTTCCATAAACTCAAATATGGCTGCATTAGGAAAAGTCATCCGCCTTTACATTGACTGTGTCCTTCCAGTAGAGGTTCTCAAATTAAAAATAGCTCTTGCTCTTTGCAAGTTTGATTTACATTAACTACCTAAAATATTTTCTTGTGTTTCAGCTGCACCTGACTTTCTGACCTATGATTCATGTTATTCTCATTTGTTTATGTGACTCATTGCTTTGATAGGTTAAATGAGTCTTTTTCGCAGTTTTTATTTTATGAAATAGTTCTTTGATTTGAAGAGGTTATTGTTTTTCCTCCCCGTATTGAACAATGTTAAGTGCTTTTGTGGTTGAACCAACATTCAAGGCCGTCTGGTCTGTTGTGTGCAGCTGAGCAGGGTGGGTTCTCGTTGTCTCCAGAAAGTCAGCATGAGGAACAGTCCTGTCATCAGAGCTTCCTTTATGCTCAAGTGACCCATTGGATGGTTTGGGGATGAGACTTTACTTATGACAGGATAGTTTGCAAATCTTAATGTCTTAATTGGATAGAAAAGAGACTAGCTTCATCTCTCTTAACAGAACAGACACCCTAGGAGTTGATGAACCCAGTCCCTTTTAGGTGAAACTGATACCCACATTAAAATAATAAGAGTAACTTTAAAACCCTGAGTGTACACTAATTGTATATCTAGGAGGATGCTGTAGCTTGAATGTTGAATGTCCTAAAAGGACAGTGTTTTAAAGGTATGGTCACTAGTGAGGCATTACTGGGACCTGGTGGAACTTTTAGGAGGTAAAGCCTCAGAGAAGGTCCTTAGGTTTTTGGGAGTCTGCCCTTCAGGGAAATTGCAGGGCTGGGGCTGTTCCTCTTTTGCTTCCTGGCCATGAGCTGAGTAGTTTTCACCCCCCACCATTGCTAATGCAGAGCCCCAGCAGGGACCTAAAAGCAATGCATCTGCCTGATGAGGAGCTGAAACCTTTACAACAGTGAGTGAAAATAAGCCTTTTCTGTTTGTAAAGTAATTATCTCAGGTATTTTGTTATAGTGACAGTAAGATGGCTAAGTCAGAAGGAATGAATAGACTTTGAACAGCAAGTTACCTTACTACTTCCTAGCATGGACCTTCCAGGAAAGAAAAGGTTAAAATAGAAAGTTAAGAAAATCCACTTTAGCTATTCCTGCCTCATCAAAGGAAAATTTCTAGCCACTGGGCTATTGTCTGGTATATTATTTGAAACTTCTCTAGAACATCAGCCTTGGCCATGAACAGGAAAGGAGCACAGTCCTGTCCCGATCTTTTACCATTTAGAAATTGCCATGACAACTAACAGGATGTTTGTAGAGAAGTGTTAGCAAAATGTCAGGAATTCTATGGTAACAGGGTATCTTTACTTCAGGTGAAAAAGAGATTCAATTCTGCGAATCAAAAGCAAAGTAAAGGGGCTTGGGAGTACAGTTGGGTCAGTGGCTTAGTTAGAATAGTACCTGAACTTCAGGTTAACTAAATCCTCAGTGAAATCAAAGTCTGCACCCCGCTTGACCATGAAGGTATTCACTGGGAGACGCAGCCAGTGGGCATGAAGGCAGACCAGAGCTCAGAAAGGAGTGTTCTTTTTCTTGGTAGTTACTGCTTGTCCCAGTGAGTATGCAGTTCGTGCAGGAGTCAAAACCCAAAATGTACAAAATGCTGGACAGGGAATTGGGTCCTCAAAAACTGAAGATAGAAGAAAGCGGTAAAAAATAGTTCAGCTGGGCTTGGGAGGTGGTCTACGATATGTGAGTCTCTCGGGCCTTAGAAAACCCACCTTGCTTTTCTTTCTTCCAAGCAGAAGGGAATTATTTCTGTGTTTCTTTTCTTTTTCTTTTTTTTCATTTTTCCTGTACTTCTGCCCTTGCTTCTGATTTATAACATTTAGGAAGTCATACAATTTCTACCTTCCTTTTCTGTTGTGTGTTTGTCCAAAGTGTAGCTCCAGATTGCTAAGCCAGAGCATCCACGATGTGGGTTGTTCATGGGCTGGTGAGATTGTAGGACATGAATGTGACCAAAACTAGCTGCTTAGGGATCAGAGTTGGGTTTTGAATACTGGCTAACCTTGGGCAGATTACTGAACCTTTCAGAGCCTTGAATTCCTTGTCTTTAAATTAGGGTTAAGAATAATCTACTTAATATGGTGGTTGTGATGATTAAATACAGTGTCCACTAAGCACTTAACACAGTGGCTGACATAAAATGAAGCAATCCATAAACTGTAATCAAAAATCTTTAATAAAAAAAAAAAACTTTTCCCTGGAGGGAAAAATTCATGGCACTATTTTATACACAGCCTGTAAGCAATAAACTTTTGTTGCATATATATTGAATGAATGAACTCATTTTTTCATCCCCAAGGGTTTAAACCTGTATGTTTTTTTCTCCCACAAAAAGTCCCATCCCAACTTGTTAATACTTTTATGCGGAAGTTTGGTAAAAGACTCAATTTTAGTGGATCCCTAATAGAGCCCATTCAGATATAATTAAAAATTCTTAGAATTATGCTAATAAGTTCAATATAGAGTGTTGCTGATGAAGTCTAATAAATTCTCTATTGTATTTAGAAACAATAGTGGCTTTGTTTTATTCTGTATTTTAGAAACTCCCAGTGCTTGCTGAGAAAGGCAAACAATAGTAAATTTTTTTAAGGAGTTTTACTAAAAGAAGTCTTAAAATGCATATTTGCTTATATACTGTCCTTCTAAGGTCACACTGATATTTCAATTTACAAAGCTGAATAGTTCTTTAGAGTGCTTCACCTGACATTGACCAGCAGTTGCCATCTGATGAGCTAGATTATCAAAATCCATATTTATTTAGCCTTTAATGTCATAAGGCTAGCACAAATGTTAGGAAATCTTTAGCTCCTTCTTTTTTTAAGGAGGACAATAATTTGGACTCAGTTTGGATCTCTTACCTCCTAAACAACTCAGGTTTAGAAATAATACTAAGGTCATTTCACCTTCACTCTGCTAGAATATACCAGAAAGTCTCCTATTCTTTTTTTCTCTATTTGTTCATGAGTTCCTCTGTGTTGAGTTTGTTGATATCTACCTTTCAAAAGTATCATTGTCTGAAATGTAAAGCTCTTCTGTTTTGGAGTTATTCAGTAATAAAAGGTCTCCATCTTTTAGTCTGCTTCACAATACAGCATAAATTCCCTTAGATTTTAGTAATATTCTAGTTTGCATGTATATGTGTGAATGAATAAAACTTTACTTACCAAAACAGACTGCTGGTTGGATTTGGTTTCATAGCCTTAGTTTGCTAACCCTTATACCAGAACACCAGTTCTCAACTCCTGGTCCCAGGGAACCAGCAGCATTAGCAGCATCTGGTTCCTGGTAGAAATTCGACTTCTTGGGCCCCGCCCCAGACCTCCTGAATTATTAACGTGGGTGGCCCAGCAACCTGTTCTCACTGTCTGCCTACTTCTGTTTGTGGGTTCACTGTGCATCACCTATTTCCACAAAAAAATCTTGAGGTATCTTACAATAGAAGGTCATGTCAGTCTATCAAGAGCAGAAAAAAATGAACCCAGCACAAAAGGCAGAAACCAAAAAGTAAGTAGAAAGAGGGCAAGGAGCAGAACTTCTAGAGAAATACTTTAACAATCAAGGAATAAACCTAGGACTTCCCAAGCCTGAAGGCCGAAGAAAAATAGGTATTGTATTACATGGGTTGCATTGTTCAGTAATTCAAAGTAATTGCTTCCCTGTAGTGTCAAAATTTTTTAAATTGGGGCTGGAGCGGTGGCTCAGTGGTTACGGCGCTTACCCGGCATGTGCAAGTACACAGATTCAAACCCCAGCACCCACGTACGCAACTAAATGTCAGAGCAATGAAAGCCATGTAAAAAACTCAATAAAAAATTGATTATCTCTGTCTCTCTCTCTCTCACTGTCTTTCTCTCTCTTAAAAAAAAAAAATGTTTTTAATTAGGAGGGGGAAGAAGGGTGATGGGAGCCTTGGAGCAGAATCACTAAGAATGTGCTGAACCCTTGAAATCAGCTTGACTAAAGCAGCATAGAAACACTCCTTACATCCCCAAAAAACTAAGGATGGAACCCCCACACGACCCAGCTATCCCACCCCAGGGGATCTTCCCAAAGGACCTAAGATCAGCACTCTACAGGGACATAGCCACATTGATGTTTATAGCAGCACGATTCACCATAGCTTCATTACGGAATCAACCCAGATGTCCATCACTAGACGAGTGCATCAAGTTTTACATAGCTATTAGAAAGAAGGAAATGCTGGCATTCTCCGGCAAATGGATGCAAATGGAGAACTGCGTGCCAAGTGAACTCAGCCAAGCTCAGAAACTCAAAAGCTGTGTTTTCTCTCTTTTGTAGAAGCTAGAGTAAAATAAAGGAAAAGCAGAGGAAAGATAAGATTTCATAAAGAACCATTCAAATACAAATTAATGGAAGACCTAAAGAAAGTCTAATAGAATAGAGAAAGCAGAAGGGGAGAGGGGAGAAAGGATGATAGGGAATAAAGGGACGGCTAAGACCGGGAAGGAAAAAATATTATTTTGCACCTCTGGGAAGCTAAATAATTTCCACACAATCAATATAAATGGGAACAGTAAAAATAAATTAATAAATAATTCAAAGGGTGATCGGCAGAAGCAAGGAACCAGGGGAGAGGAGGAGTGGGGGAGTGACAGGGGGAGGATATTGGTCAAATTATGTTGTTACATTGTGTGCATGTATGAATATGTAACCACAGTTCCCATCATTATGTACAGCTTCAGTGTACCAATAAAGAAAAATACACAAAATATTAAAAAGAAACGTCCTTGCATACAAAGGCCAGAATTAGAAGGGTGAAGTTCCATTTCACAGTCAGGCATGTGCACATAGGGCATGTTGAGGAATGGAGGTCCGCAGCCCATGACAGGGTACTGGACATGACTCATGAACAAATGTTAAGTACTGACATCGTGCTAACTAGCATTGGTACTAACTAATCCCACTGCTAGGGCTTCTAATTTAGCCAGACTACAGTAAAGTCTATTCAGCTGTTTATTAAGTTTTATCAATTATTCTGGTGCATTCTGCCACTTGAGAATCTTTACCATAGATGGTGATCTTCAAATTTCAGTCACCTCACTCATAGTGTTCAGTAAATAAACACAGAAAATTTTAAAACAGAAACACTACCTGGAAGCCAGAAAGTAAAGAATTGAAATGTTATCAATTGTCCAGCTTTTGTTATCAATTGAAAAAATGACCCCAGCGCCACAGATCCCGGATGGCAAACAGGTCTCATCCTCTGCCAATTCTGATCAGTTGGAGTTGATTGCTGCTTTGCGTTTTCTTTTTCTTTCTTTTTTTTATTTTTTAAGAAAGATGGGACAGTGAGAAAGAGAGAATCAATTTTTACTTAGATTTTCATGAAGCCTTCATCCCTCAGACACTTTGCCGTGTACGTGGTACTGGGTCCCAAACCTGTGTACTCACGCACGCCATGCAAGCACCACAACCGCCGAGCCACCACTCCAGCCCCTGCCTGGTACTTTTCAGGGAGAGGGTTTGCTATGAGTCCTGTTCTGGGACACTGTGACTGATTAGTGGTGCCTGCCAGGTGTTTGGTATTAATGGTAGTGGCATGTGTGGCTTGTGTTTGTTAACCTTGTTGTCACCGTTAGATAGGTACATAGAAGAAGTGACAGTTAGTTGGGAAATTAAAGAATCAGACATATGCTTATGAATTTTTTTCCCCCAAAGCGATCGTTTCTCTAATTTCTTAAGCCACCCTTAATGTCAGTCTTCTCGCTTCCTTAATTTTCCCTTCTCATCTTCAGGATTTCCTGCCTACTATTCCTTGGATGTTTATCCTCTTTTGGATTAATGCTTTGTGCATGTTAGTGTTCAGCAAAAGCAAGGGACCAGAGGACAGGAGGAGTCAGAGAGTGACAGGGGGAGGATATTGGCCAACTTATATTGTTACATTGTGTGCATGTATGAATATGTAACCACAAATCCCATCAGGACTCCTCTCTACCTATACCCATTGCTCTGTATTTTTTCTGGCTCAACAACTTTTTTCCTCATTTATTCAATTATCCATGTTTTCTCCTCCTGTCTTAATCTCAGTATCTGCCTTCTTTCTTTGTGCTCAGAAATGTCGATATGAAGAAATATTCAGTAAAACATAATATCACTTACTTTATAAAACAATGGAAGCATTTGTCCAGGCTTTGAGTTGGGATAAAAAAAATAGGTCTATTTTTTATATGAAAAGTATAAGAAGGTAACTTCTTCTAGATCACTTTTAAATATTTAGTATGAATCAAAAAAGAAACTATGGCCCTCTACTTCACTCCATATACAAAAATTAAATCAAGATTGATCAAAGACCTATGTGGAAGAGCTAAAACTATAAAACTCCTAGAAGAAAATATAGTCATGCCTGGAGGTAGCAATGGATTCTTAGATATGACATCAAAAATGGAAGTAACAAAAGAAAAAAATAGATGAATTATACTTTATCAAAATTGCCAACTTTTGCATACCAAAGAATACAGTCAAATTGAAAAGATAACAAAATGAGGGAAATATTTTTGAATCACATAATTGACAAGGGTCTAGTATCTAGGCTATATATAGAACTCCTACAATTCAACAGCAAAATGACAAACAACCCAATTTTTAAAATGGTCAAAGGACTTATTAGACATCTCTCCATAGAAGATTTACAAATGGCCAATAATCACATGGAAAAATGTTCAGCATCATTAGTCAGTGGGGACATGCAAGTCAAAACCACAATGAAATACCACTTCATACCCTCTAGGATAGTTACAATCAAAACAATGCAAAATAACAAATGCTGCTGAGTGTGTGGAGAAACTGGAGCCTTCATGCATTGCTGGTGGTAAGGGAAAATAGTGGAAACACTGTGGAAATAGTTTTGCAGCTCCTCAAAAAGTTAAACACACAGCTACCATGTGAACCAACAATCCACTTGTAGACATAGACCCAAAAGAACTGAAAACAGATAATTAGACAAATATGTGTTCAAGACTATTCAGGGCAGCATTTTCACAATAGCCAAAAGGTAGAAGCAACTAAAATATACATTGGTGGATGGACTGATAAAATGTGGTATATCTGTATAATGGAATATCAATCATCCCTAAAAAGGGATGATACTTGCTACAACGTGAATGAACCTTGAAAGCATCAATCTAAGTGAAAGAAGCCAGACTTACAAGATTATGCATTGTGTGATTCATCTATTTAACATATCCAGAACAAGAAAATGTGTAGAGATAGAAAGCACATAGATGAACGGTTGTCCACAACTGAGGAAGGGGGAAATCAGAAATGACTGCTTAATGGGTAATGGATCTCATTTCTGACTTCTGAGAATATCGGGTGATGATTGCAACATGTGAATGTGGTAAATGCCACTCAACTGTACACTTTACACAGGGAAAAAATTTAATAGTTCTGTAACATACTTTGAATATGCTTCATATTTTCCAGTTGATGTGATCTCAGTAATTTTTATACTTAAACCTGAAGATGACAAGCTGTGTATGTCTAGTCCTCGTGTAGTTACATATCAGCAAGGATTGTTGCCACATACCCAGATCAGAAAGGGGGAAGGGATTCAAACTTGAGCTCATTTCTCTTTTAGCTTCAGTTCAAATTAAGAACAGAATTAAGAGCAGAAAAAATAAATCAAGCAAAGAAAATTCAGAGGCCAGAAATTCTAGTATCATTTTTCATTCACATATGACAGTTGAGTTTCTATGATTTTATCTGCCCATTTCCATTCTAGACCTCTGAGTGAAGTGTTCTCCTATTTGGTGTGAACATGAGCCTCAATTCAGGTACATATTTTATTCCATGTGTATTATGTGTGTGCATGGGAGGGAGAAAGAAAAGGTCTGAATATCAGCATCTGGTCACCTGCTTTGATCAGTTCAAATGCATTGAATTCTCTCTCTCATCTGATTCATTTAAGAACAGCAGATGCACTTGCCATTGCAAATAGTTGGAGAAGCGCTCAATGGGACAGGCATCTTACAATCTATGTGAAAATCCCCTCCCCATTTTTTAGAAGAAAAGAACATGCCAAAGTCAAAAGACTCAGATAAGAATCATAATCCTGCCAGGACTTTTTTGCTTTTGGTATAATTTCAGAGACATGGAAAGTCATCCCATTCAAGACCCTAAAATCATAGAGTGTTTATCTGTAGAGTGCTGTAACTCTTGCTTGGGAATGATGGTGTTGAGGGATGTGGAGACTGTCCCTCTCTTGCCTAAGTTATTGCAAAGACCGTTCTTGGGCAGTGATGTTTTAACTATATAGTATTAGGAAGCCTCATCACCCACATCAAAGTGTGTTTTGTATAGGGCATGTCTAAGTTAGTTTTTGTTTTTGTTTTGTTTTCCCATGAAGGTCTCTGACGCAGGAGGCAGAGACCTAGTCCATGATTGTAGCATTGTCAGTAATTAGCCACAGAATCTGGGTGCTCTCCACTCTCCACGCACACTTCCTACATCCCAGTTTGCTCACCTGGGCAATTATTTCTAAAGCCTATGCTTGTTCTGAAAAATCTGTGTTTCTATTATAAATGTGTAGAAGACTATTTCCAAATTCAGGGATTCCCATGAGCCAAAGTTTCCTGAGCACCTGCATGTGAAAATTAAAATTCCATGTACTAAGAGGAATGAGTCCTGGCCTCTTGTTTAAAGCATCATATTCTAAGGGGGAAGAGGATGTAAGCAAGGAATCACGGGCTACGATTCCTTCAGAGCCAAGCAGGGAACAAGACTGAGTGAAGCAGTTGCCAAGGAGGAGGTAACAAGCTGATCCGTAACTGGCTCCCTGAAGAGAGCAGGCAACACTTAGTCCTAGTCCGTTAGCCAAGTGAGAACGGGGACTCGGTGTTACCAGAGTCCCCGTCTCAAAAGAAGTTGGAGTACCTCTTTTTGTGTGAAATCCACCATTTAAAAAGTTTTTTTGTTCCCAGCCTGTTCAAAAATGCTTAAGATGGTGCTTCGTAACACAAAATTTGATTGCTAGCCAGCGATGTAAGTCCTGCGGTCCACCCAGTAGTGGACTTCCCGAGTATGCATATAATTAGAATGCCGTTCTTTCACTGATAGAAGTGTGTACAGAGTTCACTAAGAACACAGATGGTGACTGATTCAGCTCATAATGATTTCTAAAAAGGTTTTCTAATTACTGTCCAGTCACTTGTCAATACTTCCCAGCACTTTTTGTTTTTTTTTTTAGAATGAGTGATTCATTCATGAACACGGCTCCCTTGTCCGTTAAATAAACACGTGTTTGGTAAATTCCACAAGTGAGCCTTTGGAATGTGTTTTGACAGTCTTGCCCATTCACGTTTTCTACTGCTTCATCTCCTGGCTTTTACATTCTTTTTTGAATTGTGAGAAAGGGATGTCCTTCCTGCTGTTCTGCTCTTGTTTTGTAGAATAGAAGGGATTCATTCTCATTTTTGAATGGAGCTGTAATTAACATGGTTTCTTTTGTTTAACAACCTCAATTTACATAGTACCTGCTCATTCCGGAGCATCATTATTGGTAGCAGAGCTCCATTGACTGATGTCTGAGCGCTCTGGGAACAGTGTTTGTTAATTATCTGCAGCAAACCAGGTAACTAAGGGGAGGTTCTGCTACTATGACTTTGATGACAGTAGCACTGATGATTTTTTTTAATTGCTTAATGATAGATGTGATCATCTTAAAGCAAAATAGGAAACATACTCAGCTGCTGAGTATAATTGCTTTTACACACACACACACACACACACACACACACACCGAGGCTCTGCACGCGCTTTTGCTATATTTCTCTAAGCATGCATACATTTACCTTCAGTTTATATGAATGTATAATTGTCGTTAATAATGTCATCATCAAAGTGCTTGTAAATATTTCATAATACATAGGAAATGCAAATGTCCTCAGAGGCTAAGTGAGTGCCTGCACAAAACAGTTGAATGTTGGGGACTGGAGCAAACTAAAGACTATATGACCTGCTTAAAGGCACTGCAGTTTTGATTGCTGGGGAGGGGGAGTCTTAGAGCATTGTCTTGGGGACAGGGAATGAGAATACCTTTGTGATCCTGATTTGGACCTTGTCTTCTAGTTGCTTAGATACTCTATGGGAAAAAAGAGGCACTAAACATTTAGAGTCCTGATATTCTAGAGCCGGAATGAGCACCACAAATCACCCTCAGACTCTTGTTTTATATATTTTCCTCACGTTTAAACCAAATGAACACTTAATTTCTCTTGAGTGAGGGTTGTATTTCTGCATTGACCAATACCCACACAGTTATTGAACACTTGAAATGGGGCTAGTGCTACTGAGGAACTGAGATTTTAATTTTATTTAATTAATTTAAATTTAAATAGGCCCAGGTGGCTAGCAGGTACTGCATTGGGCAAGTAAGCACAGAGATTACATTTTCATCCCTAACTTTTCACAGCCCACCTTGAATAAATATGATGATATTTTGCATATAACTGAAATGCCCAAGAACAGAACAGTCGTCCCTTGGTATCCCGTGTCCACTGGGGCTTGGTTCCAGGACCACCCACAGATACCAAAGTCCGTGAATGTTCAAGTGCCTTATGTAACGTGGTGTAGGATTTACATATAACCTATTTGTATCCCTCTCTAATGCTTTAAACCAACTGCTTTACTTATAATACCTGATACGATGTAAATCTGTGTAAATAGTTGTTACACCGTATTGCTTATGGAATGATGTTGAGAAAAACCTACATGTTCAGTACAGACATGAATTTTTATTTCAAATTTTTGAAGATGCGGAACCCAAGGCTGTGGAGGACTAAATGCGCAGTTCCGTTTACTGGGCCTCCATCTTTTGTGCTATGGTTTTCATTTATTTTTTCATATATTTCCTGCTGCATATGCTTGTTTCTTTAATTCTAAACAGTTAATTGTTTTGTTTTGTTTTTGATTGGGTTTTTTGTTTGTTTGTTTTTTATTCTGGGGATTGAAGTCAGAAGCACTTTATCACTCAGCCACGTCCCTAGCCCTTTTTTAATTTTATTTTTTTGTTTTGAGACAGGATCTTGCTAATGCTTAAGGCCTCACCAAGTTGCTAAGCTGGCCTTGAATTTGCAATCCTCCTTCCTCAGACTCCAGAGTCACTAGTATTACAGGCATGTGCCACCACATCTGACTACCTAATTGTTTTTAAAGAATATAAGAAAAAAAGAAATATTTGTTTTTCTTGGTACTGGGTGTTGAACTCAGGGTACTTAATCACTGAGCTATATCCCCAATCCTTTTTATTTTTTATTTTGAGACAGAGTCTCACTAAGTTGCTGAGAGTCTTGCTAAGTTGCTAAAGCTGCCCTCAAACTTGTAATCCTGCTGCCTCAGCCTCCTGAGTCACTGGGGTTACAGGCAAGTGCCACTATGCCTGGCAGAGAAAGAAACACTTTGATGTTTACCCACACTTACCTTTTCTAGTGCTTATCATTCTTTTCTGTAGATCCAAAGTTCCATCTTAGTATTGTTTTCCTTCAGCATCAGTTTCTTTTAGCATTTGCCATAGTTTATTTCTGCTGCTGGATGATTCTTTTCTCTCTCAACTATAAAAAATACCTAGCCAGGTGTGATGGCACACACCTGTAATCCCAGCTCCTCAGGAGGCTGAGGCAGGATGATTGCAAGTTTGAGATTAGCCTGGGCAATTTAGGAAGACCTGTCTCAAAATAAAAAATTTTAAAGGGATGAAGATGTATCTCATTGGTAGATTGCCCTGGGTTTAATCCCCAGTATAGGAAGGCAAAAGATAAAAATAAAGATAAACCTTTCTTTACTTTTGAAGAATATTTTTGCTGGATATGGAATCCAAGAGTGACTTTTTTTTTCCTTTCCCTTTCAGCGCTTTGAAATGTTCCATTGTCTTCTTGTATTATTTTTATGAGTTTAGCCTTCATTCTTGGCCATGTTATCCTATATATAATGCCCTTTTTCCCTCTGGCTGCTTTTATGTGTCTTTAGTTTTCAGAAATTGGACTATTACTAGGTGTGGTTACTTTCATTATATTTATTTTGCTCCACACTTGTTGAACTACTTTGATCAGTGGTTGATTTTTCTATTAATTCAATTTGAAAAGTTTTGGCTGTTGGTTCTTAAAATACTTACTTCATCCCGTTGTCTCTAATAATCTCTCTTTCTGAGAATCTAAGTACATGTGTACAAGACCACTTCTTATTAACTGGTTATTGATGTGGTTTTCTCGTTGCTAGTTTTTTTCTCTCCTTACAATTTGAATAATGTCTATCAACCAATCTTCATGTTCTGTGATCCTTTCTTCTATAGTGAATGCTATTCACTTTGGCCCATCTAGTTCTTTTTTCATCTAAAATTCTATTTGCTTTCCTTTTGGAGTGTCATATTCTTTCTTGAAAAACCCATTTCTTTACCCATTTTGTTTATCTTTTCCTGTAAATTCTTTAACATGGAATAGTTGTTCTAAAATCTTTATTTGTTAACTCTGTTGACTAGGGTCAGTTGGTCTGCCTATACAACTTTAAATTCTTTTTCCCCACCTTCTTATACGTCCTGTAATTTCATAATGTTCTAGATGTTGTGTAAAGATTAGCAGAATCTCTAATGTAACATGCTGGGTTTAGTTTTCTTTGCAAGCACTATAGTCTATCTTGTATTTGGGAAATTATATGATCAGATTCTTCCAAAAGTTGAGTTGAGTTGGTGCGGGGCTGAGTCTCTAATTAGATGCATTCATCTCTGATTACTGTACTCCTAACTAACTGTGTTTGTGCCACTTTACAGGACAGGGATAAAGCGATTTTATCAGTGTTTACCCGGGGAGTGGGTTGACATACAGTTCCAGATATATTTTGGTTCCCATTTAGACTCATCTCTGTCGGCTCCGTAAGAACGTGTGGGAATATGTGAGTCTCTTTGTTGACCAGCCCTTCTTCTACTCCCTCTTCCTTGGCATATTTGAGGCTTGAGGGAGAATTATCAGCCCAAGCAGTCTGGTTGTGTATTTAAAGAGCATCTAAATCCGGTTCAGTGGGGTCAGCCCATGTAGCGTAGAGTAACTGATTTCCCTCCTCTGGGAAGATTCTCAAGCCCAGCGCTCAGCCTAGCTGGGTGTGAAAGTTTCCCCAATTCTCTGCTCACATTTGGAGTGCTTGCTTGTCTCTAGAATTCATAAGAGCTTCTTTGGGTCTTCTGGATCCCTCCCCAAATGCTTGGTAATTATTTTGTCTAGGTTTTTCTTGTTTCTGTGGGAGTGGTCTTTTGAGTGCTTTCTGCATCCTAACTGGAAACAGAAGTTCCTCACATGTCTCATTTCCAGTAATGAAATCTGCTGAAAGAACTTCTTCCTTGCCTCACCTTTCCAGTGCCAGGAACTAAAGAGACTCTCCACACCTGAACAAAAGCAGTGCTGGGGAGAGCCTGTCTACTTGGGACTTGAGAACAGAGTCAGTGCCCAGGGAGGTTTGCTAAATGACAGTGACTGATCCAACCACTCCATGAACAGATCCCTCCTGGGAAAGCTGTTATATGACAGACAACCTCTGCTTTACAACGTACCGAGGTTCCCTCTCCACCACCATTAGATTCAGTGGTTGTAACTTCCCAGGCTGTGTCCAGAATTCAGCACTTCAAATTATTAGGAAATATCACTTTAAGTTCATCATCTGGTTGGTGTTCTGCAAGCCATGTATGAAAATTCATGCTTCAGAATAGCTCTCTTATGGTATTGCTGAGCACCCCTGCACTTCACAGAGGTCCCCACAAGCAAACAATAGCTTGGCAATTGTGAACGCCTTTCGCCCGCTCCTAAAATTCTTATGAACTTCCAGTTCTGGAAAATAACCTCACCTTATCTTAGCAATTAAAGAAGACCCAACTGTCTGCCTTTACTTTCTGAAATAATTTGTTGGAAAACACATTCTTAATAAAGCTTTTAAAAAGAACGTTAAACACAGTTGTGCGGAGGAATAATCAGTATCTTTTGCTGAGTGCTCTGCTTGTAACATGATGGCTAAAATCTGTTTTAATATTTCGACTTTGTTTTAACATTTTTACCATTTTCCTGGTGAATTGGATTTGAAGGTCCTTCCCGTTCAGCTAAGTGTGTTTTAAAACATGATGTAAACTTCTATCAGTTCAGACTTCTTACAGAGAATATTTTAATCTACCCATCTCCAAAATGCAAGTCCAAATAAAAGGAGAGATTCACTCCTGTTACTCTCATGGCAAACTTCCACCATTGGTCAGAGAGCATTACTATTTTATGAATGGAGCAACATGGTATTTTCATGATATAAGCTCCTTAAACTGTCTGTTCACATTTTGTGGTGGCAGGCCATTGCTTCAGGAAGTGTCTTGCAAGGTTTGTAGTCACCTGCTCCCTATGTGTTCCTTTGTAGAACAGGAAAATGTTGAATGCCTATTGTATACACCTTCTAAAGACAGAAGAGGAGAGGAAATATTAGCCAAAAACCCTTTGCAAGGAAGAAAAAAAAAAACCTTTGCAATTTGTGCCCCTGTAAGAAAGGATATGGACCAAGGACATGATTGATTCCAGATAATTGTAAAAACAACAACTCATTTTATGTGTTTGAGTGCTGTACTCCCAGGATAATTCCCAGGACCTCTGTGGAAAGGATAGAAGAAGTACAGGAAGGAACTCTTCCCTCCAGGAATTCATTTATCATGTCATACTGACATGTAGAATTCCACCATACAAAAATCAGTTTTTATTTTATTTGTGCTTTCCATTATTTCTAAATCATAGTAAGATCCATATGGTCATCAAATACAGTGTTTATGAAATTTACGATTTCTCAAATTATTTCAATAGATGCAATAGAACTATTCCCACTATAGGACCTATGAAAGTCCAAAGAACTAAAAATTCTTGACTCAGGAGGTATAGGCCTATGAGCTCGTGTTTTTTGTTTATGGGTATTTGGGGTGGTGGTTATGTATTAAGCTATTGAAGAAAAGTAAACCTAGCAATGTTACTTATTTTTTATAATGAAATAATTCCTAAATGTCAAATTCTATTCTGACCAATGATAGTCTGAATCAAAAGCCATTCCCTCTGTTGTGACATGCATGATGCATGAGGCCCTGGGTTCAATCTGTAGCACCACCAAAAAAATAAAAAATAAATCCTTATTAGAGCATTAAGATGGAAAGAAGGAGGAAAGAAATTAAAAATGGATTTGTTCCCAACAAGTGCAAGGTATTTAGTGGTAAGGCCCAAGTGTGCACCATCTTGCCAGCATCTCTTTCCTTGCCAGATGAGGTTAATACTTGCATTGCTGAGCCATTTCCTGGGGAGCAGTGTGATTGTGGGGATGGCATATGCCTCCTAGACAGGCCCAATCTCTTTGTGTCTTGTTCTATGGATTCTTTCACTTGACTGTAGATCCAATCAGTGGTTCTCCCCTGGCAGGCCTGACAGAATCTTGAATCTATAATCTACTTTCTAATATCCCTACTACAGTTTATACTTGAGAGCAGAAGTAGGCCATAAACCTTCCATATACTTCATTTTTCACTTTAGTTCATTCCTTCACTTCTTCATTCTTTCCGTGAATACTTATTTGGGACTAGGTTGGCCACAGACACAATGATAATCTGCTTTTTATTTGTTTGAAATTATGTATCAGTATACCACCAATCCTGATAGGAGGAAATATCTTGGTGAAATAATGACAGGATTAATGGTACTCAGGGATATTGGAGATTTTAATTTAAAAATAAACTAAAATTGCTATATTATGTCAATTGGAGCAATTCAGTATAAAACCATAAAAACAGCATGCTAAACTTGAAGTTTGTAGGTTGTATAAAAAAAAAGAAAAGAAAGTTCAGCTCTTGTTTTCTTTGACTTCTTTATCATCCACTTTTATGGTGCCTCTGTGGGAACCAAATATCTTATCCAATTTGACCTTAAGGATAAACTGTTTTAAGTTAAAAATAAATTTAAGAAAAAGAAAAAAATAAAAATAAAATAAATTTAAGAGAAGGTACTTTACTGAGAAGTTTCTATACTGGGAAAGAATTTTCAGAATTTAGTGTCAAAATATGTATTTATGGTAATGTACATAACCATTGTTTATTAGTTGGATTGTCTGTCATGAAATATTAAACTTTTTCTGATATGCCATGAAATACAGACTCTGCTAAAACATTTGTCTGTGCTGTCTCTGTTACCAGAATGAAGGTCCCATGAGTGCAAATGCTAGGCCTTATCACAGGTGACACCCTAGCACAGGGCAGGGGCTCGGGACTGCTCGTTCAGTGCTTTGAACTGTAAAATGTCATGGATTCTTATGGTACTCTTTAGCTCCCACATTTTTACTTACGTCGGTTCATTTGATTATCTCAATTTTGTGAGAAAGGTAGAGTGAGCATTGCTGATGATATCATATGGATAAAATTGCAGTTCAAATGGAAAGCAGTGTGGAGAATCCTCAAAAAATTAAGGATGGAACCACCTTACGACCCAGCTATCCCACTCCTGGGAATTTTCCCAAAAGATTTAGAATCAGCGTATTATAGCGATGTGGCTTCATCAATGTTTATAGCAGCTCAATTTACCATAGCTAGATTATGGAACCAACCCAGATGCCCTTCACTTGATGAGTGGATACAAAAGCTTTGGTTCATATATTCTATGGAATACTACTCGGCCATCAGAGAGGACGATATTATAGCTTTCGAAATCAAATGGATGGAGATGGACAGAATTATGCTAAGTGAAATCTCCCAAGCTCAGAGACTCAAGGGCCGAATGGTTTCTGTCATCTGTTAATACTAGAATTTATGTTGAAGCAGTGTGACAGACGGCTGACCTAACAAAACCTCAAATTGAATGACTTTCAGTGCAACAGGGGGAAAGCTCCCTAGGATACTTGTAGGTGTAGGGAAGGGGATGGGGAGGGGGGAGGGTACATGAAGAACTCATAGGAGTCTGGTGATTGGGAAGATGGGGGAACCATCCCAGAAGCCGATGTCATTCCTCCACGAGCTACCCATTTAACACATGAGTTCTTCTGGGGGAAACTGCAACAGGTGAAACCTACAGTAGTTTATCTAAGCGTTGGCATTACCCCTGGATAACAAAGTTTATACACATTGATTGCTACTGTTTTGACAATGTTTCCCCCTCATCTGTATCCTGTGTCACTGTATACTTCTAATAAATTTGAAAAAAAATTGCAGTTCAAGTAGGTTCCAACAGAACTAGGGTATGATTGAGTTGCAATAGTTCATTGGTTATTTTATATCAATCATTCAATAAATGCTTATGGTTTCTATGGAGCAGTCATTGTGCTAAATATCTAATTGATTATCTTATTGAACACTTGCATCAACCCTATGATATAGTGCTATAGTTTTTCTCATTTTATGGATTAAGAAACTGAGACATGACACAGCTAGCTAGGTAATGCAGAGCTGTGCAGTTAGTGTCAGCACTGGAATTTAGGCTCCAATAACACAGGTTCATAGCCAGGCTCTCCGTTGGCCTGATCACTGCTCTGATGTTTGTTGGTGTGGATACATGAGCCAGATCAACTACTGTGAAAATTTCTTAATGACTTTATTAAATTACTTGCTATTATTACAATAGGTGCCTGTTGAATATTTGTGTAGGTTTATGAGCCAGAGGTGAGTGTTGTTATAGGTATGGGTAAAGAGACAATACAAGAGGGGAAAGAGGTGAGCAAGAGCTAGACACAAATAAGGTGGTCAGATAGACTGCCAAGATTGTAAGAAAGACAGGCTTTCTTTTGTAGAGTAAGAACCTTCCAGCTAATAGAAGATGAGTCTGGAAGGAAAAAAAAAATCATTCGAGGCAGCTGGGCATTTGTGAGGTCAAGACATACCTACTGGCTTGTAGAAGGGTTTACAGTCAGCAGAGAGACTGCCCAGTGCCAGCCAAATGAGATGATCATGGCAGGGAAAGACTTCATTGGAACTCAGCAGTGCTTTTAATGAATGTGCTGAGCTGCAATACTAGTTAAATGTTTGCAATTTCTGGGATGAAAACACTGTCTTTAGCTTAAGCTCTCCCCAACTACTTGTTAATAATGGAGTGTACCTGACCTTGACAAATGTGAAGATTACCTGTGCCAGGAGAATACATTGAAATCAAAACTCTTCTAAAAGGGCATTGACTTACGCAGGCAAAATGGTGCCGTAGTAAAGGGAGGAATGTGGAGCCTTTTGTGGGTTAACCTTACCCTTAACCCATAAAAACCAAAGGCCAACTCCATGATAATAAAATAATAGACCACCATACCTGATTTCTCCTGTTTTTGCCAGGGGTTTGTTGGAGTGGCCTTGGGCAAGTCACATCACCACTAAGTCATTACTGCCATGTTGGTTATGTTCTATAGATTGAATTATAAATTGTATCTAATCATACTCTGGACAGGTAAATTTACTGAATACTGCTTTTAGTTTTCAACTACATGAGTTAAAATATGTGTCTGATGTGAAACGGACACTGCTTCAGCCTTGATTCTACTACACCCATTGTCGATTTGGTACTGCTGAAGGTTATTCCGACATGTACACCAAGACTTCTCTCCTGACTCACGTTTTATTTTCCTCAGAGCAAATCGGCCAGGAAATGTTGGAAAACCTCAGTCATGACAGAGAAAAGATACAACGAGCACGGGAAAGAGTAAGTACAAATGACAGTCCTTTCACATATTCAGTAAGTGAGAAGACATGGAAGGTCCTTAGGACATGCTCAGTACCCACAACGTGGACATAAGTGGGTATGTATAAAAATGATCAGGGTGAATGGCACAAAGACCATGAGGAAGAAAAGAAAGGGTGTGAGGAGGGAAAGCAGCTGAGTCTGTCCCCATCCAGAATGCCCCCCTGTCCCCGAGGTATTTTATTTAGCCCTCCAGCTGAGAAGAAGTTCATTAAGTTGGACTTTCTCTTTCAGGGAAGAAGCTGTGAAAATACTTATGTCTCATCATTCCTGCTTCATTTATTTCCATTTATCTTTTTAGGACTTTGAGTATTCATACATTGGAGATTAATTGCCACACACGGCTGTTAAACTTTGTCAACCTTTGAGACATTTGCTTTTATATCCAGTTCAAGTATCCAGTTTAAAACTCCTGATATCACCTCTCACATGTCACTTTCTGAATCTTAGAATTTTCAGTTTGTATAAGCGTCAGAAACGTATTTGTGTTTATGTGTATGTTTTGTATTATTTGACTTTTCTTTCATGAAATAAAATTGTTGCTTGCCATGTACTTTAGAAATATTCTAACCGTGTGATTATTGTTTTGTTTAGTTTGAACCCTGTTTTTCTCCCTCTAGCTTCGGGAGACGGATGCAAACTTGGGGAAGAGCTCCAGGATTCTGACAGGGATGTTGCGAAGGTAAGAGCAAGGTAGGGACGATCTTCCTCGCTCTCTTTTGTGACTTGTTTTCATCCGGTTGCAACAGGGCATTTACAGGCTCGTGAGCTTCTGCTCTTCAGACCCCGTGTCAAGACCTTTTTGAAATAACAGAACACTGATTTTAACTCTTATTTGGACAGGGACACCTACTGAGTAACTCCGATTAGAGAGAAGGCTTGAGCTAGGGGGGTTACCTCAAGCTATGAAAAAATTAGGGTTAGACATGAGGAATTTTTTCATAGCCTGAGGAAGGCCCTATGGCAGCGGCAGCCTGAGTTTCTTTTCTGTCTTGATGGAGGGAGTGCAGGCCTGCTTCGGCAGGTGCTCATTTGGTATCAACCTTGCTTTCTCTTCCCTTGTTCTCATCTCTCTAAGGGACGCTGTTTGGGGAAACATTTTCATTTAATGTATATACTTCAGGATGATTTATAAAATGTCAAGATTATCTGAATAATCTGAATACATACTTGCTAGGAAACAAATCTTTGTGTTTTATGTGTGACTAAACTTTGATTGATGGAAAATATTTGGGGTAGGAAATATTCTATGTAGTATATTCAGCAGAGTGATTTTACACTTGGAATCTAAGAGTATCAGCTAGCATGATGATGCCAATTTGGAACTGTGAATGGAAAAGTGAGTGAGGAATGTTGAAATTAACCTCTGGAAAGAGTAATTGGAATTTTAAAGAAGAAAATCTTCATTATAGTTGATACTGAGGAGACAACTATTTAAAAATAATGAAGCCTTCTCTGATCATGTATCCATACACAGTAATTTGCTAAAACTGTGTTTGTTGTGTTGGGGATGTATTGCATAAGAAACAGTTAAGTGTGTATTTGTTCCGCCTTCAAGGCAGATGCCCTGTATCAGCCTGATCAGTAAGTACTGAGCCTGAAGTTCCCGGGGCACTGCTAGCCTAGTGCCTACCTCACCCCTCCCCTTCCTAGACACTCTGTCCCAATTCAGAACTATAAACCACCAAATTTCTGATTAAGAATAATAAGTAAACGACCTAAGAAAAGCTCAGAATTTACAGAGGAGGGAACTAGCAATCGAAAGGAATGCTTCAGTGCCTAAAGACAATAAAAAAGGAAGGAAGGGAAACAAACCTCTACCGCTTCCCTGGGAGGGCCCCTGCGATGTGAGCTGTAACAAATACTCTGCATATGTCTCCATTTTGTCAGATCTCATTAAAGAGTCCTCCTGCTTTATGTCAATTGAGCTGTCCAGAAATCATTCATCATTTTTTAGTGTAAAAAAAATCATGTGGTTATTTAAATAATATCATATTAATGTTAAAGTTCAGCTGTCATTTAATGGTATGGCTTAATCAGATATAGCATTTAGGAAAAATAGTTTATTCAGGCTGTATGTGGCTTTCAGGTTGGCAGATTCAAATAAGGATTTATGGGTTTCTAAACCAATGTATTTCTGTCCATGTTTCTGCTTGATGTACCTCACCCTTTAGTGCAGGACACTGCAGACAGTTATTTCAACAAATAAAACATCACCTCATATTGTGTTTGAATAAATTTGCAAGTCATTTAGAGAGGGTGAAGCACAAGCAACTTCTGCGACCTTTGACGGGGCTTTCTGTAGGGAAATCTCACTAATGCAATAGCTTCAGAAGCCTACGGAGGAAAATTACTCCAGTGAAATCCACTCAGGCTTCTCTTTGTAGGCACTCAGTCAATCTAGATCCGTCTTCTCTTGGAATGTAGATAGAGAGCGAACGGGAATAGAAATGCCCAGATGGACATCATCTGGCTCTGTCTGAGCCAAGGAAGCGCTTAAGTTCACCTGTGTGTGCCTCTGAGTTGTTCAGGAGACATGGCTAGGATGTGGTATCGGCCCAGATTCCCACATACTCTTCATCAGTAGCGTAACCAGACTGGGGTGGTTCTGGTTTTGTTTCTAGATGCTGTCTCTCATGACATAAAATTGATTTTGGACTTAGACAAATGCAAAAAAAATAAAAAAATAAAAACATTTTACCAATCTGTTTACTTCATCATTTCAGGTTATTCCCTAAACACAGTCTCTTGAGAGGTGGAAGCAGAACTTATGCACCAAAGTCTTTCATTTCATGGTCTGATTTTATGTCCTCTGTTACCTCTCTCCTGGTCACGTGACATTCACTGCCGCACTGTTGGGGTTCTATTTTAGAAGCCCCCACATTCCCTTATGCTTGTTCTTACCAAAACAGCCAGCTACATCGTGTGTGCTTCTGATTTAAGAATCAGCATATTATTGAACCATGTGCTTGCATCACCTTCACATATGTGTAAGAGAAATGAGTGTCCTCTTGGTGCAGTGTAAATATTTACCTGCATGCAACATAAGCCTATTTTTTTCCATATGGCAAGTTCTGTGTGACTGAGAATAAATATAATATACCAAAGTAAGGAATGATTTTATTTAAAGGAAAGATTATGGGTTGTTCTTAAATTTTTAAACTCTATAGTTTTTAAATTTGTAAAATGAACAGAAATGGCATGGCTTAGCCCCTCATTTGGGTCATTTCACTTGTAGTAGTTAGTCCGTATGAAGACAGGTGAAACCCATGTTCACTGAGTCAGCCTGTACATAGGTCCACTTGGTCATTTGCAAGACTGACCACAACAAGCAACAAAAATTAAGTTTTATAAAATCCAGCAGCCACTAAATAATCATCTACCACTTGTGCTTTTTAATCTATTATTAACTTCCAATGAGGTAAATATCCATTTCCTTCCTTCCTTCCGTTCTTCCTTCCTCCCTTCCTTCCTTCCGCATATATACAAGGCTTGGGGATCCTAGGATGGAACCACCTTTACCTTTCTTTGCCTTCAGAGTCCTTGATGTGTTGTGCCTAAAAGTGGGCTTTGAAAATTCACAAAATTATTTAATTCTCATGGAAGCTCTTAAAGATTCTTTAACTTCAATTAATCCTTGCTGATCATTTGTTTGCTTTTGAAAGAGAGTGGAACAGTGAGAGAGAGAGAGAGAGAATCAATTTTATTTGGTTTTTCATGTTGCTTTTGTTGCTCCAAGCCTTTGTTGTGTACGTGGTGCTGGGGTTTGAACTCACGTACTTGCCTGTGTCGGGCAAGAACCGTAACCGCTGAATCACTGCTCCAACCCTGATCATTTGTGTTTATCAGGAAAACAATCAAACAAAACAAAATATGATTTAAATAGCTTTAAAACCAACATATTTTGGAAAAATTAGGAAAATATGAGATGAATATGGAATCATAACACAAATAAGTATTAAAAGGAACTAAATTATGCAGAAAATATTGAGACATATCTAGGTTAGTGATTAGCAACTGATTCAGTCAAAAAGAAATTAATTTTCATATAAATACACCAAATTACCAATAGAAAGAATGCAAACGAGAAAATTGGTTCATTCAAAATTATACTAGGAAATTTGACATCAGAATGAAGCTATGGCTGATTTTCTAGAAAAGTAATTTTTCCTTTCCTCTTGACATAAGATGGAGAGCTGCCTAGGGACAAAATGTGTATTTCCTGACTCTCTAGACAGGTTAAATATAGTGGAATTCAGATCATATAAAAATGGCCATGAAACAAATGACCATTCATTTGGTAACTGGGGCCATGAAATGGTTTTTCATTGACCCTCATGAAACTTAATTATTGTAATTAATTGTCATAAAATGTTGTGAGTATCACTGGAAGGCTTCAGAGTTTCTCTTCATCTCTACACATTCACTTGCGTGTGTGTGTATGTGCACATGTGTTTTTCCATATATTTAACAGGGAAGTCTTAGATCAGATAGTGCTGACAATCAATGAAAATGAAAATAGAGATTTTAAAAATTTTTGTAAGAAAAAAGGAAGATAATGATCTATGATTCTATTTTCTTTTACCTCTGAATAACTCTAATAGTAGTGCGTAACTGATCAGTAATGGTATATTTTTTTAAAGTATCTGAATGATTCCTCAAGAATGTAACAAATCCATAAATCGAGAGCTCCATCGACTCAAGCGTGGAAAGCTTGTTATGACTTCATGTGTGAATTGCTTTGTATGTCCTGATGGAAGAGTCACCCAAAAAAGCATGTACATATTTAAAAAAAAAAAACTTTTCTGTATGAAGACCTCAATAACAAATAATTTTCTCTCTTCCCCAACAATTTCCGCACACACAAAATCCAAGTGTGTGCTTCAGAAGTGAGCCGCTTATCCTTCCTGCATTTGTGCAGTAATTTCTTACACAAGCTGCTGCTGAGAGGCCTTTTGTAACCAACCTGCGATATAAACAAAGCCAGGCAGAGTAAATGTCTGCCTGGCTAGAGCCGTCGTACGGTGCTGTTGAATGTGTGCATTTTTGTTAAAGTTACTTCTGAGTCAGCCTGGGGAACAAGCGCCAGCCCTCATTGCTATCATGCTTTCCATTTCCAACGTGGCCTTGTTGCTTTGGGAGGATGACAGGGACTGCCAAGTGCAGTAAGGGCAAGTCTACGAGCAAGGCCAGAGCAGGCTCAGGATGCCACACAAATGCGTGTTCCTCAGTGAACGGTCTTCTTCCTGAGTAGGCCCTGACTAGTGGCTTACGCTTCTTTGAAATGTCGTTCTTTCCCCCGCTCATTTTGCTCAGGAAACATTTCATTATATTTTAACTGTTCTTATTACAATGGCTAAAATTCAACAGAGTTTTCAAGACTTGTGAGAAAAACGTCCTTGAAATTTTACTGTCAGCTTTTATGCCTTGAAAAGGTATTCTCTCCCGCGGTACTTCGTGTTTACATTTGCACATTTTTTTCTCCGTCTTTCTTCTTCCCCACTGACCCCACCTCCACCTCCACCTCCCACCCTGGGTACTGGGAACTGAACCCAGGACCTCAAGAATGTCAGGCAAGTACTTTACCACTGAGCTACACTACAGCCTTTTTTTTTTTTTTTTTTTTTTTTTTTTTTTTTTTTTTTTTTTTTTTTTTTTGTATTTTCTTTTCTTCTCTGTGTTTATCCCATTCCTCCTTTGTGGCTTATTTAGCTGGTTAGTAGTGACCGTGGGTTCTGACCTGAAATTAGTGTAGTGAGATCTCAATCTCTAAAGTATTTTTCAGCTTTTAATCCAACACTATGCTTTCAGAATAAAAATTTCTAAGTTAGCAGTAGATTCTTTGGACTTTACAGTTTTAGGATCTCTGCTAGATTAATGCTACAAAGAGAATTTTTTAAAAATCTTGGTCCTTTTTTGTGTGACTCGCTTTATCACCAGACACTGGACTCATTGCCTTTCTTCTTCAACCTCTTCCAAGACCAACATGGATGATGCTTTTGCCAAATTAAAGAACACTTCTGTATTCGTGTTCTTCTTTAATAATACTATTGTGCTTTCAAACATAGAATTTGGCAAGGCAAGGTAGAACATGCCTGTAGTCCCAGCTGCTCGGGAGGCTGAGGCAGGAGGCTCACTAGAGCCCGAGAGTTCTAGACCAGCATGGGCAACATTATAAGACCCCGTTGCAAAGATATATAAATGAAAACCCAAAAAATAGACAATCGAATGCAGCATCTAAACTCCCTGACAGCAACAACTGCCATTGGCCTGGATTGAGCCCTCAGTGTGTCTGACCCCAGGCCATGCTCTAAGCACCTGACTCAGCCCTCACTCAGTGAAGGAAACAGCACTATCTCATTTTACAGATGAGCACATCTATGCTTAGCGAAGTTAAGGAAGCCATCTGGAGTCAGACACACAGAAAGGGCAGAGGTAGACCGTGAACTTGGCGCATTCTTTCAAATGCGCTCCACAAGGTTCCCAAAGGCCGTTTACAGTGACAGCACTTCTCACTAACCAGGAGAGAAGAGGGGACAATCTGCAGAGTTTTCATTTTGTTAATTTTTGCTGTAATTATGCTATATTGTACAATTCCGTTTCTTCTGAAATAATTGTGTAGCAAACAATTGCCTTAAACTGGTCCAAAATAAGTACTTGGGAACAGGCAAGGCTGGCAGCGCATGCCAGCATTCCCACCTTCCTGTGCCCCCTTCTGATTCATTGGTCTAGGAAATCCAGAATCCACCCTGTCCTCTGACCTTTAAGACTCCAAGGGCTGGCTGTGCACGTGCTGACCCTCCCAGTGCCACAGTCCAAGGTGCATGTGTGTTAGTTCACCTCCCTGAGCCCTCTGCAGCATGATGGCTCTGTTCTAAGGGCCCAGAGAGCTACCTCTGGGTATCCTCAGATTACATGCACTGCCTGCATCTGGGGCCTGGTTCTCCTGCTGTGCTGGGCTGAGCCCTGTCTGTGGACTCTTAGCACCCTTTCAGTATCAGAGGACCATGAAGCCTGTGCAGGAGACCGTTCCCAACTGGACCCGCCGTTCGGGATGCTGAAGGTCCTGCACTGCGGCTAGGAGTGCAGGGGAGCCCCAAGAGGTGTTCCTGAGGAGTCCTATAGAATCAGCTTGTTTGTGAGCATTCACTGGAACCAACAAAACCACCAGTGTGCAGCAGGAAGGCCTATACCCATCCTTTCCTCCAGTGTTTGGCAAGCATCATGGTTAGGAAATTTTGTTTTCATGTCTAACTCTGTTTCACCTGGCCTGAGCCTTATTGGAGAAAATAGCCCTAGTTTTGTTTTGTTCAGCGTTCTGTGGGCATCAAGAGGCATATGCCCTGTGGGCAGGAGGTGGGCTCTGGAAATGCTCGCCTGCTTTCTCACTGTCGACTTTGGTGAGAATCTCACCTTCCTATACCTTAGTTTTTTTGTCTCCAAAATGGAGATGACTATAGTCCCTATTTCATAAATCTCACAAAAATTAGTCAATACATGTGCCTGCTACATAATAAGATTTCAGAAATGTCAAAACGGTGGTTATTATCATTATCATTGCTTTAAAAAAGAAAAAGACCTGGGAGCAAAGACTAAAATAAAAATGTTAATGCTTATTTTAAGTTGGTAAATTTTAAATTGATGTTTTTAAATTTTCTTTTGTCATTCCAAGAGTTTTCTAGGAAGTTTTTTAAAATTAGAAATTAAGCCAGGCATGTTGGTGCAATCCTGTAGTCCCAATGATTTGGGAGGCTGAGGCAGGAGGACTGGAATTTCAAGGCCAGCCTCAGCAACTTAGACCCTGTGTCAAAAAAATAAATAAATTAATTAATTAATTAAAAGGGGCTGAGGATATAGGTGAGAGATATACAATGGTTCAACCCCTTGGGTTCAATCACTAGTACCAAAAAATAAAAAATAATTAATAATAATAAAAATAAAATCCTTTGCTGATGCCCCTGTTTCTGTAATAAAGCCACCATTCTCCCTTGCCTCTGGGACCCCCAGGCAGCCACACTGCCCCAGCACAGGGCTCTCCATGAGCCAAATGTCCTCTCAGGTGGATATTTCCCTCCCACTGGGTCTGTCAGGTGATGAGCCTCCTAGTTGGTCTCTGTGCTTCCTGTCCCCGTCTTTTGTCTTTCTAAATATGATTAGCTAGTTTGTCTTCCAAAGTGTAAAACTAGTGCTGTTCTTCCTTGCAAAGGAGCTCCCATGGCTCCCATCACTGCTAGCACAAGTGTCCTCGTTCTTACCTCCAGAGTCTGCCAGTGAACTTCTGGCCGTGGTGACTGCTGCCACCTTTGCACAGACACCAAATCCCCATTATGACTGACTGCTCCCCATCCCCAAAGCTAGTTTAACTCGTCCCTCATTCTATTATGTTGCTTCGTCTATTACTTCTCCTATAATGCTCTGTATTTGCCACCCGTATTGGTCAGAATCTTCTGGACGCAGGTGACAGGAACCCACATCAAACTGGCTATACACAAAAACTAAGTAGACCCAGTATATGTAACTAAGTAGACCAAGGACAGCAGTGACTTCAAGCAGTGGAGTGAGGGCTCAGATAATGTCATCGGGTCTGGGTCTTGCTTTGTCCATCTCTCATCTCAGATCTATTGTGTGTCGGTTCCGTCCTTTGTCAGGGACTTGACGGAACAAAGTTTTGCCAGCCTCTCAGTGACACCCACTGAACACAGCATTTTTTTTTTCTTTCCAACAGTTTCAACAAAAGTCATAGCAGAGAGTCTTGAGGATTCTGATTGGCTCCACTTAGATAAGAACCCTAATCATCTGTGACCTGACATTGTAGACAGGAGACCGTGTGCTGGGTTGGACAGATAGACTGAGAAAGGGCGAAGCATCGACCCCTCAAAAATCTGAGAGCTTTCACCAGAAGGTAGAATAGCTACTAGGTGAGCGAAAAACCACAGAGTTACTTTGGAGCGCTCCAGGTGAATGTTTGTCTTTGTATGAATCAGCCATGTTATCTGATGGAGCCTCCTCAGTGACGAATCTCCAGAAGAAAACTAAGAATAGTTTCAAAGTTGCTGTCTAGGTTCACGTAGGTATAGTTCAGTTGAAATCCTGCAGGTTACTATCCATTGCAGTTTGGATACAGGTAAACACGCTCATTCAAGGGTAAAGTATGTATAAGCTGAGGGTGTAGCTCAGTGGCAGCACTTGCCCAGCATACACGAGGCCCTGGGTTCCATCCCCAGCACCACAAAAAAAAAAAAAAAAGCAGATTCACAATAAGAATATTTTTGTCCATTATTTAATCACAGTAGAAAGGCATCTTATATTTTTCTTGATTGTGAGCCACAATTTGACCTGATTCTTGAATCACCTTTCTTTTATGATCTTCCTTTCTTCCCCAGGATACACGCCAGTCTTTAATGTGCAGAGGGAGCACTTTACCTTCACCATCAATGCCTTCTTTGAACACAGCCTTGAACTGTTAACTCGAAGCAAGCAGCCTTAGGCCTTCCTTATAAACTAGTAATGGAGCCCTCAGCCCCCCCTGTAAATGGCTATTTATTAACACACCCCATCACCAAACGCCGTTTACGGCACCACTGTCTGCTCCATTGTGGGCTGAGGGAGGCCTTTCGCATCTGTCCCATTAAATGCCAGAGGCAGTGAACAATAGCTGAACTTCATACATTGAGGGCTAGGGCTTCTCCCCTCACAAATCTCCCCCTCTGCTGCCACCGCCGCCGCCGCCGCCACCACCACCACCATATTTTTTTGTTTGAACGCTCACATTGTAAATTAGCGTATTCACACATCAATTTTAAAAGGCTGGCTGTGTTATAAGATGGGACAAAGCAGGCTCAGTAACAGCTCTGCACGGTGCAGGTGGTCGGGGCTCGCTGCTACCCAGATCAAAAGTCAAACAACTGTGAATCTGCTTTTAAAAGTACAGTTCCAGAGACAAGGCCAGGCTTATCTGCCTGAAGAACGAGTTATAGATATACATCACAAACGCAGGGGGACAAAGAGGGCTTCATAATCTCGTGGGGGTAAGAAAACCTAAGGCCGGCAGTTCTGAGGGCATCTCTGGAATATGTGGCTTGTTTTTGTTTTGGATTTGTTTTTCCTATAAAATTAGTCTTTTATTATGTGGCAATTGATAATTATTATTTATGCTTTGGTGCTGTTCCTAAAGTAGCTAAGAATTTTTTTTCAACCACCTTCAGGGCAGGAAATGGCTCCTTTTCCTGGTTGCATTTTATTTTTCAGCAGCGTTTAAGGACAGACTCCTATTTATACCACACAAGCAGTTCTGTCTGTTGTAAACAAAGTAAGTGGCTGGGAATTGTGCTTTCCCAGAAATGTTTTCCAGGGAAGCCATAATAAGAAACAACTGTGTATATCTTGAGACTTTGTCATCTAGGTATTAAGAAAGAATTCTTTGCTTTTATGGAGAAAAAATACCAACACTGTTTGTTAAGAAGCGTATTTAATATCCAAAAGTGAAATTAAAGTATTTTTTAGATTGCAAGCACTAATTGAGGCTGTTTCCATTTTAAGTTGTCTCTGACATTTTTTGACAAGGCAGAGGTGACATGGGAGGAGACACAATCATTTGTCTTAATCCCAGTATTCTTTTATAAAAGACTAGTGACTTCTTTTGCAAAGTCATGTGAAGAACTTTAGAACTAACTTAGGAGTATTAATAGGGGAAACACCAGAGTGGTAAATTTGACCAAGATTTTTAAAAAGCCGCTCCGTTCCTCATCTGTCGATGCTTTGTAATTTTATAAGGGAAAAAACGTGACAACTTTTTAATCCCCAAATCAGTTAGAAGTGTCTGAATCAGGTCTCCAAGTGCTCTCTTGAAATCACATCTCTGACTCAGGCCCCTGGGTGGCTTCACACTCTGAATCACTGAATTTTCTGAAAATTGTGTGTGTGCACGTGCACACACACTCGCATCTCTGAGTTTCAAATAAACTTCCATAAAATTTTCAAAAGAATCTATAATCAACTCCCAGCAATGTGACATTGTTATAGAACAGTGTCCATCTTCCTTGCTAAATAATGATTTCCTAGCTCGTTTGAAATGTGTTGACATACAGGAAACACTCATTTTGAATTTATCCACAAAGTTCAACAAAAAACTAAAATGCAGGATGTCTTCCTTGGGAAATCAGAACATTTGTTAAAAGTTAAGTCCTGGGCTGGAGCTGTGGCTCGGGGGTTACAGCACTTGCCCGGCAAGAAGTACGAGTACACAGGTTCAAACCCCAGCACCATGTACACAATGAAGTCTTGGAACAATGAAAGCTACGTGAAAAAACTAAATAAAAAATTGTTTCTCTCTCTCTCTTAAAAAAAGAAAGAAAGAAAAGTTAAGTCCTTAAAGGCCAGGCACAGTGGCATGCACCTGTAATCCCAGTGACTCCAGAGGCTGAGGCAGGAGGATGGCAAGTTCAAGGCTAGCCTGGGGAACACAACAAGACCCTGACTCAAAATAAAATTCAAAAGGTTCAGTGATAGTGTTTGGCTGCCTTGTGGGAAGCACTGGGCTCAATTCCTAGTATCATTTTTTAAAAAGCATAAGTCCTTAAAGACAATCATAACAATTAAAATATCTATAGGGTCTTGTAGTGTTAAAGTAATCTTCATAAGAACACTGTGAATTTGTATTATCATTATTGTCCTGATGTTATTCTCTCTTCACTTTCTGTTACTAACGAAACACTTGAGACTGGGTAATCTGTGAAGATGAGAAGTTTGTTTGGCATGTGGTTCTGGAGGTTGAGAAGTCCAGAACCATGGCACTGCTCAGCACCAGCAAGGGTCCTCTTTCTGTGGCATGTCACTGCATCACCTGGTGAGACAGAGCAATCGTGCTAACTTGAGTCTTTCTCCTTTCAAGAAGCCCCTGATGCCATCCTGGAGCCCCTACCCTCAGGACCACGTCTGATCCTACTTACCTCTCAAAGACCCCACCTCCAAAGACCATTAACATATGAATTTGGGGAATAAATTCACACCATAGCAGTTATAGATCGTTGAGACCTATAGAGGTTGAGCCTTGTCCAGGGTCATTCCACCAAGTTGGGACTAAACTTGGAAAAATACCCTGGCTTTAGCCATAGAAATCAGGTTCTTAGCAACATCTTAACAGTAACAGCATTAACATCTTCAATAGCAAATATTCGTGAAAGTGAATATGGTAGGCATCTGAGATTCAAAAAACTCACTCCCAGTTAGCAGAATGTCTAATTTGGGAAACTTTGTTTATACATTTTCAAGAATTAACAACACGTAGTAACTGGTGTTTTGTGATAAGTGAGAACTCAGTGCCAGAGGAGGTGACAGGAAGAAATTCTGGGGCCAGGGTGGGCAAGTGATACTTGGCAAAGGAGATGGCAGGTGGCCACCAGGCCTGGAGATCACTGCCTGATTCTTAGCCCACATGTGGATGCATTTTCATGGCATCTTCCAGGTAATAGCTTCCAGGAGCAGACCTAGACTCGTGAGGGTGGTGTTAGAGCTGTCTTACAACTGTGTTGAGGACACACAGGAAATTAACAGCTTCTAACCTCATCTGCTCATGAAGTCGGCACAATACCAAACCTTCCATTTTGCCTTTGTCTTAAAACTTACCAAGAATATTTTTAAAACTTGTGGTGGAGTTTAAATTTTCTTTCAGCAAATAAGAAAGACTTGAAATCACTTTATAGTACTAATTGTAAACAGTTATGAAAAACTTTTTCAAGTGTTAGAAAAATATTTAGGATTTTCACACACTTGACTACAATGACATATTTAGAAAACTTTATGGCTTCGAAATAATGCTGCATGTTGACCGTATGCTACATATGATTCATGAATAGATGCAAAGGGCATTGGCAGAATGCATGGATTATTTCATTACAGCATATTATTTATTTGATAAAGTATCATTTAAAATATTGAATTATTTCACATATTCCAATTAAATCTTTCTCATCAAATGGGCTTATAGAAATTTAGTTAGCTGAAAACTTGCCCAGCCAATAAAGAAAAGCTTTCATTTTCTATTCTATATGCATGATCTGAAGCTATAGCCTTTTAGGTCTTTTAATCTGTTTGTTCAAGGCCAAGCTATTTATATGGATAATTTTTAAAGCTTCTGTATAAAGAAAAAAAAGAACATTTTATTTATTCACTGGGGTTTTTATGTGCCTTGAAATTGCAAAGATAAAGTATTTTCAAGCTCATGGATCTGGAGAAGATAAAAGGTCTCTTATTTTATAAGGCTTATGGAAGCTTTTCAAATGTACAGTTTTCTCATGACTAGAATTTTTTAAATAAGACATTATTTCACTATTATAACTGGAGTCTGATGTGGGCCTCTCTTTTTCCTTCCCTGAATTACATGTTAAATCATGTGTTTAAGATTATTTTTATTGCATTTTACCTTCTGGATGTTAACAGTTTTCTTGTTGAGTAAATTAATTTATCAATCCTCATGTTTAGTATCAGGCAACTACTTAATGTGACTGGATACTGAATATTAAATATGCGTGGAAAACTGGTAAATCAGCTTTAGGTAATGATGAGTGGAAATAATTTCATTTTGTAACAAATCAGTGTGAAGATAAAAATTACTTACCTCTTCCTCCTTCAGAACTTGTGCGAAGCCTGGTAGACTAGGAAAAGAAGAGGCATTTTTAAATTTAAGGGCAACTGGATCCAGATCAGATTCTGGGTGAGCATTAGCTGCTGTTTGTCAGGGCCAAGAAACAGCTTTCCCTGGCTGGAGCATTCCCAAGCTATCAGAGCCATCAGACAGGTGGGGAATGAATATTGTAGAATAGTGGGACATTTGAAGAGCATGCTCCTGATCCCCGGGACTCAATTTGGACAGGCTTCAGTTGGAGCAAACAGGTGTTCCTGGGAGGAACTGTCCTCAGATGGCTGGGGGGTGTGCCATTCTCTCTCCCACATAAAAAGTTCCCCTTCCCTTTGCCCGCAGGAAAATTAGAATTAACTACAGCTTTTTCTTTTGATATGGAAAAAGAGAAGTAAAAACATGGCACCAGGTTTTGGCTCTGGCTGGATTTCCGTGAAACATTCAATCTATGATGGGTGATGCGAATTCTTGAAGCACAGCATCCGTGTAGTTTTTGACATTGGAAATGCTGTAAAAATTAGATGAATGCAAGAGATCATTTTAACAAAAGATGTATCTATAAAACGGAATGGCCTCGCCCTCTGTTATTCATTTGTCCGTTCATGAAGCATTTCTTGAACACTTTGTAGCTTCCTAAATAGTGGGCTAGGTACGTCAATAGAGTATAAGACGCAGAAATTCTGCCCTTGAGGCCTTATTCAAAGTTGTAATAGTAGTAATCGTTTGGAACACAAAAGTCAGCTGAGGGGGCTGGAGCAGTGGCTCAGCGGTTACTGCACTTGCCTGGCATGTGTGAGGATGTGTTTTTAAACCCCAGTACCACATACACAACAAAGTGTTCGACAGAGCAGGGAAAGCCACATGAAAAAAACAAAATAAAATTGATTCTTTCTTTCTCTCTCTCACTGTCTCTCTCTTTAAAAAAAAAAAAAAAAGTCATCTGAGTACTCTTTGGGAAATTGGGCAGAAAGTGGTTGCTGGCATCAGAAAGATTTCTTTTTCTTCAACATCATCATATTGAAGGTATAACTAATATGTTTTATTTGGGAGGATTCTCCTAAAATCATATTTGGCCTATAAAACAAAATAATAATATTAATTATTTTTTTACAAATTCTTTTTGATTTCTTTACCTTGAAACAAGATATTCCCTCAATATAAGTGTTATTTACTAGCTTTCAGTGTAAGTTATGTACTATATACTATGTTGCTTTTCTTGATATTGTATCTTAAAAGTTCCAGTCTTTGTAATATATTTTTCCTAATTAAAAAAAAAATCTAATAATAGAACTTTTTATAAACTTCTTACTTTATAAGAGGAAAACCTTTACCAAGAAACAGGAGTCAGGCTCAGTGGCGCACGCCCGTAATCCCAGCAACTGGGGTGGAGGATCACAATTTTGAGGCTAGCCTCAACAAATTAGCAAGGGCATAAGCAACTTAACAAGCCTCTGTCTCAAAATTAAAAATAAATAAATAAATAAAATATGGCTGAGGATGTAGCTCAGTGGTAAAGCACCCCCTGGGTTTAATCTGCATTACCAAAAATAAAATTTTTTAAAAAATGAAATTAGAAAAAAAACAGGAGCTATTAAAACAGAACAAGATACTCCATAAATATGTACAATGTTTATGATTTGGGGGGTACAGGGAACTGAACTCAGGGGCACTTTTTATTTTGAGATGGGTTCTCACTAAGTTGCTGAAGCTGGTGTCAAATTTTCGATCCTCCTGCCTCAGCCTCCACAGTTGCTGGGATTATAGGCAAGCACCACTGCACATAGATTGTTTTTATATATCAGTTGAAATTAATCTTAAAGAAAGGAAAAAGGGAGAAATTGTTCGTGACCACACTGACGGAAGGGAGTGACAAGTTGTAGCATATTTCATTGCAGCTTTTTTGTGAGTGTTGTAAACATTGTATACAAGGTTGCATTCTGCTGTTTGCATTAAAATCATATTGAAAGCATTTTCCCACGCTATCAAAATTCTTTGTAGTCATTATTTACAACAGTTATTTAATGTCCCTCATAGAAATACTTACCCTATGTTCAACAGTTATTTTTTCCCTAGCTTACATTATATTCATGAATTGCATTATTTTCCTAGTGTGACATCTTTGAAGATCATAGTTGCTATCTCATTTATGACCTCCCCATTCTTGAGTTCTTAACTTTCTAGGAGTATAGTCATCTGGGATACATCTTCAAGTGACTTTTTCAAGTCTGGAAAGGTCTGCACGTGGTCTGATTCATATATAAGAACTGCCACCGTTCGCATATATGGGACAGACACATGTGTGTGTAATGCATCTATATTATTTTGAGATCCTCCCTTTCTTAGGAATCTACAGAAGTTGAGCTCTTGTCTTCTGACCTTTAGTGTTTCCGAGTAGCAGGAGGGTGGAGTAATTTATGATACACTAATGATGGGTTTGTAGGTCTTGTTTATTTAGTTTGAGTTGTATGAATCTTTGAAATTGAACAGTCTCTCCAGGATGTTTCTAGATATGAGGTCTTTTCCTCATTTTGCATGAATCACGGGAACTTTAAATCTGCAAATTCAAGTTTTCCATCTACCACTCAGGAGAGTTTTCTTTCATCATGCCTTGGATTATTTTTTGGTTTCAGGAACATTTATGATTCTCACATTAGACCTGTATTTTATAAAAGAATCTTCGATAGCAGTCATATTTTAAAATCTTTTTTTCTTCTCGTGTTATCTGCAAGATCGTTGATTCCCTCTCTGCAGCCTTGAGTCAGCTCCTTGCTGCTAGGGATGCAAATAGTAAGTTGCTTTGCTGCTTTCCCTGCGCACACTGCTTCATCTCTTACACGTTTCTCTTCTTTCAGTCTCCCAGCTTCTTTTCTTACCAGTTTTCTGCCCTCGCTGTTTAAGGCTCTGTTCTAACTGAGGATGCCATACTATTTTCAAACCATGTTTTGGTTACTTTAGTACATGATTTTCAGAATCGCATGCTTCCCCGGAATCTTGAGCGTGTTGTTTCTTTCCCTTGCTCTATATTGTCTTTTTTCCATCATCCTCATGTTTGAAGTTTCTTGTTTGGGTACTTTTTAAAACTTCTTCTTGAACTCTATCCGGAGTTCCTTTGTCTCTAGACTGTCTTTGTTGGACTTCTTCCTTTTCCTGCTTCTTGACTTCAGCAGGACAGATGTCCAACGCTTGTAGACCCAGCTGCCGTTTCGTTCAGAGCCCTACCACCACCACCACACGCCGACCAGCTTCAAGACGTCAAGTCAGACTCGCCCTGTAGCCACCCAGCGTTGATTTGTTCTTTCCTGGGAACCCTAGTTTCTTGCTGCATATAGAGGAGAAGCAAGTGGAAGAGTGAAGAAAAAGGAATGAATGCAATCGTCCAAACGCCTCGTACGTTGGCAGTACCTGCTTAGGAGAGCATGTACCTGTTAATTTGGGTTATTACAAACCCTGCCTTTTTTTAATTGTGTAGATGACTTTGTGGGAGGTGGACAACTGCTTACACTTTTTAACCCAGTTCATTTTTTGTGGTAATCAGAAATCCTTCCAGACTAAAGCAATTTGTGACATCGGTTTTGGTAGTGGAAATTTTGATCATCTTCTATTTTTTCATTCAGATTTAATTGGCATTTTGATAAATGCAGCGTCAAGAGCTGTAGTCCAGGCACCATTTTAAACTGGAGACTGTGGGTGATCTTTAAAATTGCCCGTGATAAGGGGACCATACATACCCTTTCTATAGCTCAACCCTTGGGCCTGTATACCTGGGTGGTCTTGTTAAAACTGTTGCTGTTTAATTATTGATGGTTTACTGACACAAGGCCTGGAAGCCTTAGGGAGGAAGGAATCCCATGTGCCAGTTTCTTTAGATGAGTCTTCTTTGAGGTTTAAGTGTCCCTCTAAGTAAAATAGCGAGGCCGGATTTAGGGAGCCATTCCAGATTCCGCCTGTTGAGTCGACCATGCCATCGTTATTCTTCGACGGAGTCTGTGGAGCATCTTGAAGGTGAACATGCCCGCTGTGTTTCGTAGCCTGGCAGCCTCACAGGCCTCTCTCCTGCCAGAGGCATCCCATGCATTTTCTGTGTGCTTCATTTCCCTTCTCTGCCCCTGTGGGGAAAAGTTTAGCCTCAACAATGAAAGTGACTCACCCACAGGAACTGGGTTCCTCCCATCAGCTCTTATCCTGGGCAGCATGTCAGGAGAATGGCAGTTCATTCCACAAGAATGTGCAGGGCACTTGGCTGGCTACATGGGGCTGGAGGGTACTTTGCCTTCAGGAAACTTGCATCAGAAATAGTTGGGAGAAATGCTACTCAGGGAAGAATTCTGATCAGAAATCTTGGTGCACAGTTCCCACAGTTGGGAGAATATTGCCAGCATGGAGCAATCAGAGCAAGGTTTGTAGAGGATGTGGCATTTGTATAGCCTTGAAGAAGGAGTGGGGTTTGTCCTGGCGGGGTTAGAAGAGATTCCGGGGAGCAGCGCGAATGAGAAGAAGGGAGATCGCATGCTCAGTGCTTCAGCTCAGCTGAATCCTCTGCCTTTCATCTTCAGATGTTCCCACACTCGTGTGGGTTTCTCACATTTGCCATTGTACCCAACTGCCAGCCCCTTTCCATCTTCACCGTCCACTGAGAGAATGAAAGCGTGCCTTAAAAAGTGACCTGAAATACAGATTCCACTTTTTTCTCACCACCACTGTTCTTTATTGAACATATACTCTGTGCTCTGGGCAGAAAGAGCCTTAGCAAAGGACCGAGTTCCTTTGTCATTTTCACGTATGCCATGGGTGTTTCTCTCACAAGTCCTCACCTGCCTTTCAGTGGTTCCAGCATTTTTCCAAGAGTTCTGAAGGACATGCAAGCCGCACTGTCTAGTCTAGAGGACTAGACCTCCACTGGAAGCGGGGATTGCCTCCACCTTTGAGCCTGTGCCCAAAACGCCCGATCTCTTGACGGACTTCGCTGTCTCTCTGATGGTGCTTGGGCACCGCTGTGACCTGTTCTGCTGGGCATGGTGTAATCAGATGGCTTGCTGACATTATGTTACTGCGGGGGTAGAGGGGAGCCAGTGTTACATACCAGAGGATGTTAGGAATCCACAGGTCAGAGAGCCCACACAGGCTGAAGTCAAATCAGACTTCACCCAAACTTCACTTGCATGGGCATGCTACAACATTTATTTTATTGATTTTTTTTAATAGAGAGAAAATCAAGTTTATTTAGCTTTTGTTGTTCCAGCACTTTGCTGTGTATGTGGTGCTGGGGTTCAAACTTGCATCCTCACACTTGTCAGGCAAGTGCGGTAACTGCTAGCCACCCCTCTAGCCTCAATTTTAAAGTGTTCGGTGACAATATTGATGATGAAATGCATGTATAAACCAACTGGGAAAGTCATCCCAAGGTGGCTTAGTCATTCTATATTTATGGAAGATTCCCGAAATAGCCACCTTTTCCAAAGTACTCCCAACTGATTAGAAGGTCATGGCTGACTTGGGCAAAGGCCCACGCAGGTCTTTGCCAGATGTCCGTTCCTGTTATGCAATCAGTGTGGATCCGGGGACCTACTTGGTCATGTTTTAACAGGTGAACGTGGTGTGCACCTCATGGAGCAGTGAGGGACTGCTCCTGAGGGAAGGAGGCTGGGAGGAGGCTGAGGGAGCAGTGGTCTGGAGATGGCTCCAGAATGAGGTGTGGATGGGGCACTGTGGTAGAGGAAGCTGGACAGCCAGGCAGCAGCATGGGAGCTTTTGCTTCTGGCGACAGAGGAAACAGTTTAAAGGGGATCAACACAGCTTCACTGTCCTTCCTGGGCCTAGTCCTGGGGGGACGACAGATGGCTTCTCGTCTACTTTTCTGTTTCTTCAGGGGCCGCTAACATGGAATCTCTGCTGAGACCAAAGTTTGAAAGCTGGAAGTCTAAGGGCCATATGCAGCCTGCAGAACGTTTTTATCTTTGGGCTCTGTGCAGTTTTGTACTGTGAAGTATCATTTACGTACAATAAGATTCAGCGGTCTCTGGGTAAGAAGAATGGTGGTGATTACAGAACTGTGTGATCACCGTGACACACCCAGATCGGAACAGTTCCCTCCTCTAGGAAGTTTCCGCCGGCTCCTTTGTGCTCAGTTCCCATCCCCCACCAACTCCAGGCAGCCCCTGCTCTGTTTCTGACAGTAGGTTTGCCTTTTCTAGAGCTTCATGTAAATGGAATTTTACTGAGGCCTTTTGTATATGACTTCTTTCACTTATCTAACAGCTTTTGAAATTCATCCATCATGTTTCATCCCTTTTAATTGCCAAATAATATTCCAGAGTAGGGGTGTGCTTCAGTCAATTTATCTATTTCCAGCTGATGATTATATGGATTGCTTTCCTTTGGGACTTTTATAAATAATACTGCTGCAGCCATGTGTGTTGGTACATACCTGTAATCCCAGCAGCTTGGGAGGCTCAGGCAGGAGGATTGCAAGTTCAAAGCCAGCCTCAGCAACTTAGCAAGACCCTAAGCAATTTAGCAAGACCTTGTCTCAAAATAAAAAAATAAAATGGTTGGGAATGTGGATTAGTGGTTAAGTGCTCCTGGGTTCAATCTCTGGTACAAAAAATAAAATAAAAAAATAATGCTGCCGTGAACATTTGTACACATATCTTTTTGAGGACACAGGCTTTCATTTCCCTTGAGTAAATATCTTCGAGTAGGATTGTGGGTCATATGGTACATATGTTTAATTTTAGAAGAACATGTCAAATGGTTTCCAAAATGGACTAACAGTTTTGTAGTTCTCTGAGAATCTCAGTTGATCTGCACAGTTACTCTTAAAACATTCCAGGTAGCAGCCCACAACTCAGATCCCTTTAAAGGGGATGGTCTCCAACTCATCCCAGTTTCTATTTGATCCACTTTCCTGGCTTAGGTAATCCACCTGTCACTTGGAGGGTTGTGATCTCATCGTAGAAATTCTTCTGAGCAATTTGACATCCCTTCATATGGAGCAGGGTATCCTGGTTAAGAGCAGGGTCTGTGATCAAGGAAGATTTAGGTTGGAATCTCAATCTCTTCCATTTATGTGATCACTTTGGGGTTCTGCCTATGTTAGTTTCTTTGTCTGTGAAATGCTGGGGATACTTTATTCAGTGATTTGTTCTACAAATGAAATAATATAGAACAACATGTCAGGTACCTGCCAAAGGGTTGGGCCCGTAGAAAATGTGCAGTGCAGAGTGCCCGCTAGCTTGCGTGGTGTGGCCTGGTGATTCTCCATAGAAGTGTAAGTGTACACTCAGCAGAGTCAACATTCATACCTGTGCTCCTACCCCAGCTTGCCTATGGAATCAGAATTCTCTGCGCTGGCGTGTACATGTGCATTGAAAAGTTCTATAAGTAATTGGAATGATCATCCCTAGTCAACAACCATTGGTTGACATGAAAGATATAGATTCTAAACTCTTAAACCACCACCTAGCGGGGTGACTTTGTACAAATTACTTAACCTCCCTGAGGGAGCAATGTAGCCAAACTCTGACCATAGGAAATATGTTTTTTCACAGTTATTAGGTTCTTTCTGGTAGATAGTTGGAGTCAAACGAGTTGAAGGTCGTTGAGGATTGTGCCTGCTTCCCAAATAATGTGTAAAAATGAAGGCAAATCTCAGACTGAATTCTGCCATGCATAGACACGTATGTGAGTAAGTAGGCACAAGAAAAGTCACTGACTTGTCCCGTAGGCACAGTGGCAGCCCTGTCCTCTTTCCTGATGGGAGACTGACTGCATTGAAGCAATTTCCTGAAAGACTTACTTGAGGCTGATGTGAGCATATTCTAGCAACAAGCGTCAGCTAACTTTCCAGTCACAGTTGGTTATGAAATTCTTTAAACGAATGGACCCCGGACCAAGCCAGACCCTGAGTCAAGGACACAATTCCAAGAAGAACAAGGGGGCCTAGGACTCTGTCTACTTCCACCTGCGCTGCAGGAGTGCTGAGAAGAGGGCTTCCAGCCAGTCCACATAGTTCCAGTGCCATTTCTAATGTCTTAGTTAACCACGATTAGTTATGCTAATTAATAAGATAAAGACAGCCTAGCTGCCTCTGGAATGTGGCTTTTCATTAGTATCTTAAATGTCAACGGGACACTTCCGAAGTGTACGTCCTATTAGGCTACTGGGTCGCAGACTCGGCACCCTCGGGTGTGGCCATGATCACAGATCATTTCTGAGGTTCAGTCTGGGCTGAGATTGAACAGTTCTGCACACCTTCTCCTTCAGTCTTCTCTCTCTGGAAACCCTCTACACCCCCAGGCCACGTCAGAGCCTACCCCGTCCACATGGAGGTGCTCTCCTTTCTCCTGGCCTCTGACATCAGCCTTAGCACACAGCGAAGGCTGCAGCCTCTGTAATGTGGTGCTCTTTTTGGTTCACTCACATTGGCCTGATTTCCCAAGCTTCAGTGATTTGAGTATAATTTTTTTAAATTTTCTTGGCCATCTCTGCATAACACTTATAGTGTCCTTTATCTTTAAATTGGCACACTTTCTTCATAAATCTCAGTATCTTCTTCAGTTTTATCACACCATATTACCCATGAAATCGTGCTTTGAATGTACTAGCTGCAAATTTTTCCATACGTTAAAATAAATACATAACTCAGTGTCTGAATAAGCTGTTCAAAGTATTAACGAGTATTTAAAATAAAAAGTGATCATCCACGAGCTGCCTAACATCAGCTGTCGTCCGTCCAGTGGGCTGCACGCACACGGTGGGAAATCGTGGCTGTGTTGCCCTTGTCCGTCTCCCCGCTAGACAGGGAGACCCTGGAGGGCAGGGGCGGCTTTCATCTCTGCATCACCCTGTCAGTGAGGTTGGTGCAGAGTGTGCATCCCATAAATGTTTGATGAGTGAATGCCTCCCTCACCAGCACAAGCAAAATACCATTAGCAAATACAAATATTTGCTATTTTCTCTCACTTTGATTCCTAACCTCTGATAAACTAAAGCACAAAAAAACATGGAATCAAAACATAAATAAGTACCAAAACATAAGTGAAGTGAGGCCTATTTTCTACCTCTTGACACTTTTTTAATACATAACAGAACTCATTCATTTCATTCCCCAATACATAGGGGCAGAAGGAGTTGGATGATTTAAAAATGTAAAGCTTTTTTGTTTTGTTTTGTTTTTAAAATAAAGGCTGGGGGTATAAATCAGTGGTAGAGCTCTTGCCTAGCATGTTCGAGGCCCTGGGTTCAGTTCCCCATCGACCCCTCCAAAAATATTTAAAATAAAAGTTTACCTGATCCAAAACTTGAATCACCTTTGCTATATGAAATATAAACAGCAGGGACTGAAACTTATTCTGGTTTGGATTCCCTGTGCTTGCCAGTCACTAGGACAGAATGGACACTAAGGAAGATATGAAGGATGGATGGAGGGAGGGAGGGAGGGATGGGCATGCTGGCTAATGAACAAAAGACCAGGTGACCTACTTATTTTAATTTACATAAACCTTGGCAACTCAATTCTGTGCATTTTAGTAAAGACTTGTCAAGAAGCACATTTAGGGAAAAAATTTCTAATGTCTGGAAATTGCAGAGTCAATCTCATTATTTTGAAGAAATTTTTACTTTAATCTCCAAAAAACAAAGCTCAATGATTCAATCTTAAAAAAAAAAAAAATTCTTAACCAGAAATTGCTCTCAGAAAGCAAATATTCCCAGGTTGGGCTGGGGATGGAGCTCAGTGCCACAATGGCACAACACTTGTCTAGCATATGCAAGGCCCCTCGTTCAATCCCCAACACTGCAAAAGAGAAAAAGAAAGCAGACGTTCCAGAGTGACTCAGTTGACTACAAGCTGTAAACTTATTTTCTACTCATTGGGTTCCCTGTAAATTACAGAGGAGGAAATGTAGCACATAAAATTTTTTTGAGGTCTATCTTTTCATGGATTTTGAAGAATGAAAAATTCAAATTTAGAGACATATTTATCTTAACATGGTACCTACCTTGAACTCTTCTGCATGGTGTTTACAGTTTTCATTTTTACATTGAGACATTTGCATTTAATCACATAAAGCATTTTAAGAGTTCTGTGTTTTTTATTTTGGTGTTGATTAATTTCATAAGCTTAGGAAGAAACCATGCCCAGTAGAAGAAAAAAGGTTTATAAGTGCTTAAGTGCAAAAAAAGCATCTAATTTACTCGAGCCTTTCCATGGCACTTTCTTAAATGTTTAAGGTGAAAGAGTGAACAGGCATTGTCGTCTGTTTACATCGATTTTACTTTTTCACGTACCGCGGTGGTGGTTTTGTTCATGAAAAGGGAAGCCGTGCCAACCTAAAAAGGCAGTCACCAGCCTCCGTTCGGATGTTCAACTTTGTGCAAGTTCTCTAGCTTGCGTTTCGCACACTCGCTGGCAAGTATGGAGACTGTTTATTACGTCCAGTTCCTTCTTACACTGGAATCTTGGGCAGGATCATTCCAAGAAAGGCACAGAGCTGGAGGCAGGGATGCACTGTGGGGGTCCGCTGTGTGCCCCTGGCAAGTACTGCTGAAAGCTTGCCCCTCACCCAGCAGCCCTGGAGCGAGCGCCCCAGGTTGTGAAACTGGGGAAACCGACTCCCTCAGGAGCCCCTCCACTCCACATCTGACCCCTCCCCCGAGGTTAATGATGGTTACTGCAAATGGAAAGCAGAAGAGGGCAAAATCATGTTTCTGTTCATTTTTGCTGTGCTCTGCGGAGCTTGACTGAAAGTGCAAATTGTTATGCAAGATTTGCTAAGCACCACGTTTCGTTGCATAACATTGTACGACATGCTCTAGGGAGGAATTCCGCCCAAAGAGCCATTTCCATGCCTCCAGTATGTTTTGCTTACTGAGTGTGCCATGTCCAGAGAAAAATGTAACTAAGCGCAATGATTCTGTGCAAATAGAAATAGGCGCATGGAGGGAAAGTTGGATGTTTAGCATCAAGTCTGCATCTCCATCTGGAATGTCGGACTTGTTTGCATGCCTGACTCAGGACTCCTGTCCGTCCGTTGGTGAACCTGACCTGGCTAACGATTTCTGCACAGCTGTCAGCCTCATAGTTTTTACCCCAGCTGCTGAAGGGTGTGGGCTGTTTTCTAATTTTTAGCACAGGCCATGAGCAGTTTTCCTTTATTATTTCCTAGGTCGGATTGTCTTTTCTTGGTTTTCTTCATTTGCACTGAGTCTTCCAAGAAATAAAAATAACAATCCCCAGTCTGTCAGGGTGCGCTCTGGATTTGTTTAAGCAGAGTCAGGTCACAGCAGCCAGAAGCCGTGCCTTTTTCTGCTGAGGAATTGTGCTTTCTGGAGTATGTACTGAAGCGCAAGAACAAATCATTAAGTGACACCAGTGAACAGGAAGAAGTAAGTATTCAAAAATCCCGTGACCCCTGCCGCAAGGGTGTTGGCAGAAGGCACTGGCTTTAATTGCTTGTTTTTCTTTTGCCAGTTTTTGTTCAATAAAGCATCCCATGAACTTGAGGCACAAGGTGGTTGGGAAGGCAATATTTTTATTCTAGTGGTCATATCAGTTTTTTAATCCACAATAATAAAAAGTATTTCCCTAGGTATAATTACATGGTATTTATACACAAATTATTGTAGTAAAGCAGAAAAGGCCATCTTAGTTCTGCCTGAGAAATGGAATTTAAATACAGATTCGTAGATCTTTTTCTTTTATTTTACATATTTTTAAAAGAATATTCAATTATATGTCTACTACCAACAGGGAAATGTTTGGGATTACATGGGTTTGCTGGTTTATTTTGTTTATAGCTTTTTTTTTTTCATAGCAAGAAAATAAAACACCTGCCTGAAGATATTCTCTACATAAGCATATGTATATTTATTTTATATTCTTTTTCTTTCTCCTATAGAAAGGCATCAACAGTACATTCTTATTTTTGTCTACTTTCATTCTTTTTTAACTGATATCTGAAGTTGTATATTTATATTTTAAACTAAGAGGATTCATTTTCACTGGAATGGAAGCTTCCAGCAGCAAAATAGATTCATAAGTTAAAATATTTAGCAAATAATGTCAGATATACCTTAAAGCCAGTCTGTGTCACTTTTTACCATCAGTTAGAACTGTCAGAAGTCCCTGTTCTCTAGAGCAGTGATGTGTGTATTTTAAGATTGAAAACAGAATGCAGAATCCTAGCTGTGGCCAGGGGGCCCTGAGCTGGTGGACTGTTGGCCATAAGATGGGCGGGGTGAGTCCCCGTGTCATCCAGACACTGCATTATCTCACCATGCTGACAGTGTCCACCCCACTCTGTACCTTCCTGTGTGTGAAGCATTGCCCCAGTTTGTGCTTTTACTACGTTTATTGAAAACTGCAGATGTAAATACTTCATGGTGAAATCAAGATAGGAAAAGAAGAATTCTAGCTTAAATTTTTCTCTTAAGTTTTTTTAAATTTATTGTGTTGAGTTAGGACAACACAGAGCTATTGCTTAGCAACAATGGATTAGGCAGAAAATAATTTAAGCTCCCAAATGAGAAACATTTGTAATGGAATGTGCTCTAACACTTGCTTTACCACATGGCTTAGCACCCTTGTGCTCACACGTGGTTAAACACATGTCCGAACTGCTGTTCTCACACCCGCCCCACGCGTCTTTGTGCTCTGTATTCATACCCGCCCCACGCGTCTTTGTGCTCTGTATTCACATGTGCAGGAACACATGCTCTGACACCCTTGAGCCTTGTTGTGGAACACAGGCGGTGTATTGTCTTGGGTCTCGATTTCTAGAGGCTTACTGGTTAGTGACATGCCAAGATGGGTGTCTAAGAAAGCCACAGCTCTTTCTGCTAGGTGACATGCACACTTGGGGTTTCTTCAGCCCATCTGAGAAGGGAGCCCTCGGGGAAATGGCCATGGCCGTGGGCCTGTGTGTGCACCCGTGGAGCGGTGGCTGTCATGGGAACTTGAGCAGCTGAGTGGGTCGGCTCTACAGTCCTGCTCGTGACCAGATGCAGAAGTGAGGGTTTCAACATTTCTGTCTCCTCAGGCAGTTTTAGCACAGATGGCAGCTGCCATCACATCAGCCAAGCAACTGTCCCCTCTTGTCTCTGGCCTCCTAGATGGCCACCAGTGGCTGCTGTACAGAATACCCTAGGCTGGGTCACTCCAAACAACAGATACTTATTTCTCGTAGTCCTGGAGGTGGGCAAGTCCAGGATCAAGGTGCAGGCAGATCTGGTGTCTGGTGAGGATCTGCTTCCTAGTATCCAGCTAGCTGTGTCACTGTTGTACCCTAGAGTGGCAGAGAGCTGAGAAAAGTAGTAGTTCTTAATTCAAGTAGAATAAAATGATGACCATAAACTAAATCTGAATGCTGCTTTATAGTTTACAAAATGTTATATACATGTAATGGTTTTTGTTTTGTTTTTGGTACTGAGACTTGAACCCAGGATTGCTCTACCACTGAGCTACATCCCTAGTCCGTTTCTATTTTTTATTTTTTTCTATTTTGAGAAAGTGTCTCACTAAGCTGCCCAGTCTGGTCTTAAACTTGTAATCCTCCTGCCTCAGCCTCCTAAATTGCTGGGATTACAGGTGTGACACCATATCTGGCTAATCTATATCCTTTTTGATACCAGTTGGAACACTGAGAGGTAAAACATTATTACCCATTTTATGGATAGAAATAAGAAGACCCAGATATCTGAGAACTCTGCCAAAAAGCACGTAACTAGTAGATAGAGGAGTTAGATGTTGAATATTGGTTCTCTGACATTTCAACAGTGTTTTCCCTGCCATGTTAGAAGACTGTCCTGTAATATGCACAAGGAAGTACCTGAAGGAGCCCTTCCCATCCAAGAGCTCAGAGGAGGAAAAATACTTAGAAATTGAAAACAGCTCCCATTCACTAAGCCCTGTGAATACTAGGCACCTTATACTAAATCATCCCTCTTAATCTTCACAACATCCCGTCTGACAGGTGAGGAAACTAAGGCCTAAACGCACAATAAACTCACTCTGAGTTTAAAAAAAAAAAGTAATAAATAGCAGAGCTAGAATTTGAATGGAAGCCTGATTCTAAATGAAAGCCATACTTTTAACCATTACTCATATTGGCTCCCAACCAGCAACAATAAATGAGTTCATAGACAAACCACAGCTATTGGATAAGGCGGTTTGGGATGAAGGGTATTCTTTCCCTAATCATTCATGGTTTTGAAACTTTGTGATTTTTCTCAACATTTTTAAGTGAATAAATGTAACAGGAAGTAAGAGTTTTTGATACTACATGAACACACTTGTAAATTAAGCCCAGGTTTAGTCAGCACCACCACCTTGGTGAAATACAGGCCCATAAAATGTGCTGCCCTGGCTGCATCTTCATGGAAATTCTATTTTACAGCTAACTTATGCTCACCATTATCTGAATATAAGAATCATGTCTGCTCTGTGGCTGTAAGTTTCCAAAGAGTCTTAGTGGATGTTAAATTTAATTATTAAAAAATAAATTCTGTCTCATTGACTGGACCCTCACACATCGAAATTGAGCAAAATGTATAAAGAATGTTACCCGTGAGTTCGGTGAGTCCAAATAGCCCTTTTCATAATTGTACATTGATAACTCAAGCTACCTCCATAAGTTCTTTAAAGAGAACTTAAAGGAGACTAAAATCCTTCGACTAACTTTCCATGTTAAGCAGGTTTGGACCCAGATGCAGAGACCAGCAGTCAGATCATTCAATCAGAGAAAGAGATCAGCCAGGAATAGCAACCCTTGGCTGCCTGACTGGTAGATGTAAGTGGGAATTGGTGATTTCTTCAAATGGTTGGAAGATCCCAGAGGGAAATTTGGGGGCTCTTCAGTCTGTTTTCCCCTGAAAACAGCATTGTTAGTACAAATACCTGGCAACATAAAGATGCAGGTGCAGATTTGGAATATATAAAGCCTCACTTTGGTTTCTTCGTATTTTTAACTGAATTTCACCATGATGAGGTTCAAGATCAAATAGTTGTATTTTAATATAGTATTTGCCAAATTTCCAAACCTCTAAGCACAAAATCCTCAGCCTTCATTTCTTTGCTTGCCTGGAAATCTAGGTAGCACTGAGCCAAAAGCAGAAGTTATGAAGTGAGATTATACTTGATTAGGAACAAAAAAAAAAGCCACATCCAGAAATGCAGATGTGCATAGCATCCCAGGGGAGTGTTGGTATTTGATCTCTAAGTCGTAAAGGTTCATGTTCCCAAGGTTAAGCAATGCATAGAGCCAACTTTTATTACTAACTAATGCTGAAATTACTCAGGAGATTGTAGAAGTATTACATTACAAATCACTCAGCTTTGGAAATCCTGCAGCTAGTGAGTTACAAATATCATTGTATGAGAGAAAGGGGCAGTGAGTGAAGGACATCATTCATAACCTTAAATTTATACTGTTACAGCATGATCATGAGTCTATTGTGTGAAAGTTTTCGTTTCAGTTAGAAAAATGACTTCTGCTAGTTGAAACCCCAACTAAAACAACCAGGAAGCAAAGTCCTCCTTGTCTAGAGGGCTTGGGGTGGGGACAGAGCTGGGGCAGTCCAACTTGGGCTGTAGTATCTTCCTGCTTTTCTAATATTTAACTTGATGACCTAGAGCAAGTTGTTTATTTGTTGAGCAAGCCTTCCATTTTGGTAAAAGTTGAAGCCTAGGTATTTGCAAAATAATATCCATCAGCAAGCATGGTGCTTACGGCCATCTATGAAAAAGAGACAGATACCAGACATTTCACCTCAATGGCAGAATTTTAACAGAACTAAATCCAGTATTCAAACCAGGAATCCTTAGAGGCATTAATATGCCACGCCACTTTCCATGGTGCATGGTCAATGACTCCAGGCTCACTTTTTGCCTAAACCCTTCCTGTTTTAACCCTATTAGTGATTTGCTTCCTCTTTTTCTAAATCAGTGTCTTTAATGCCAATAACAATGAAGAAAGAATGGATAAATCTGTTTTGGTTCCAGGAGGAAGATGTTATAGGCAACATTGTGCCTTTCACTCTTTTCACCAATGTCCTCCACTCAATGTGTGTGTTTCATTATGATGCTCATCTGTCCATCATACGTGTTTTCTTCAAGAATGAAAATCACATCTTGGGAAGAGGTGTGAAGGTGATCAGATTGTATGATCTTAGAATTCAGAATATGAGGCATGATATATGCAATGAATGTACAGTGTGCATAATTGGAAGTCCATCATACATTTTACTTGGACAGCATGAAGGTACAATACAGGAAAACGAAGCACCGCATACGTATTATATACATCACTCCAATAAGTCAGAATTCGGGTTGTGGCCTTTGAACATTGCTGCTTCACTCATCCTCATGGTATTTTTCAGATCTTAAGGGTGTTTTTGTTTTTTGTTTTTTTAAAGAGAGGGATAGTGAGAGAGAGAGAAAGAGAATCAATTTTATTTAGTTTTTCATGTGGCTTTCATTGCTCTGACACTTCTTTGTGTAAGAGGTGCTTGGGTTTGAACCTGTGTCCTTGCTGGAGCGGTTACGGTGCTTGCATGGCATGCACAAGGATCTGGTTTCGAACCCCAGAACCACCTACACAACTAAGTGTCAGAGAAACAAAGGCCAGATGGAAAACAAATGAAATTGAACCCGCATCCTTGTGCATGCCAGGCAGGCGCTGTAACCGCTGAGCCACCGCTGTAGCCCCCAGGATGCAGTAGATGCACTGTACAGTCTGGAAGTAATCGTTACTTAGGTAGTTAAAACATAACTTGCCAGAACTGATAATGGAAGTTATTCAAGATGTTCTGTCAAAATTCTTTCCAATTAGTGTGAGGTCTTGAAGGGCCAGATTTAGATTTTTATTAATGTGTTAGTTATATTATTGTATGTTTTGATATATGCATAGTGTGACTAACACACTGCATGCTATTGCATAATTATGGAGCTTTTGTTATATCCAAGTCTGTTCTTCAGTCATATTTAAAATTTAGAATTACTTCATAGTTTCATAACTAATAACTCATTAGGAAGCTGTGCCATGTACTTGAGGTTACCTCTAAGGCAATCCATATTTAAACAATAAACCCAAGAAATTTCTGGCTACTTGACTGTCATTGACCAATTTAAATATTTAAAGTTATCATCTGACCCTTTGTCTAAACACTTATAGAAAATAAAAGTTGTATACAAAACTTTTCAAATAGTCTTTTCTAAATTAAGAAAACTTGGGAGTAATCATATTTAGATTGTATATATTATAATGTATATTAAATTATAAAAAACATATATAATAACTGTTACATAAATGAATAGTGCATGTATAATAAATTAAGTGATATATAATCCAAGTACTAGATTATATAATGAGTATTATCTTATATGCTATAATAGACATTATATCATATATAATTTACATATTTGATTGCTTCCAATGCAAAAAAATATATATATATATGTGAATATGTGTGCGTGTATGTGTATCTACCACTGCGGTGTGAGAGTTTATTCTTTTATAAATATAAGATCCATTTTTCATTTTCTTTTTTCATATTATTTTTCATCTAGACATAAAAATTTAAGCATATATTTCTATAGGGGTCAAATTCATATTCATCATTAAGCATCATAGTAATTTCATTCCTGTACTTTTTATGTGTTTGTGTATGGTACAGGGGATTGAACCTAGGGGTGCTTAATCACTGAGTCACATCCCCAGCCTTTTTTTTATTATTTTTATTATTATTATTATTATTTAATTTTGAGACAGAGTCTCACTAAGTTGCTTATAGCCTCGCTATGTTGCTGAGGTTGGATTTGAACTTGGAATTCTCCTGCTTTAGCCTCCTGAGTCACTGGGATTACAGGTGTGCACCACTGTGCCCAGGTGTACTTTCTATTATATCTTAAATAAGGTAGCTTTTGGGGCTGGAGCGGTGGCTCAGCGGTTTCAGCGCTTGCCTGGCAAGCAAGAGGACCCGGGTTCAAACCCCAGCACCACGTACACAGCTGAGTGTTGGAGCAACTAAAGCCACGTGAAGAACTAAATAAAGTTGTTTCTCTCTTTCTCTGTCTCTCTCACTGTCCCTCTCTCTTTAAAAAAAAAAAAAATAAGATAGCTTTTGACTTGTTTCTGACTTCTCCTTCAGATGATAAGAAATTCTGACCATTTTTTTAAATGCCTTGCTTTACCCAGGTAAGTGTACATAGTCAAAAAATTATAGCAGTTCAACCCCTTGCTTATGAGATGCTTCTTACCTGTATTATTTAGATTCTGTCTGGCTATCTAATAGATAGTTGAATTATGTTAAGGCTAGATGAGCATCCTCCTATGGTTATAGTAGGTGATAATGTGATTTAAATGACATTTATTCAGTATCTACATGATACTGGATTCAGTGGGGACACAAAGATGTGATGGTGTTGAGAAAACCTCGCATGAGCTAATGAGATAACTAGGATCTATTTTAGATTTTATCTTGGTCAGGGTGCTTAGTTTCAAGGGGGCAGAATCATCTAGCCATGTAAGCAGAAAGAGATTTATTAGTGTAGACTGTCTGGGAAGGCCAGGAGCTAGAGCCATGAATGACAGCAGCATCAGACCCTTGAGAGGCCTCAGTAGTGCCCCACATGGTGCCCATGACCTTAGGACCTGGACTCCATAGTCTCCTGCCACAGCTGTCCCGGAGCAGCCAAATGCAGTCACTGCCTGCCCCTGCACCCCAAACACACAGCTGCCTCATCCTGATCCCGTCCACTTGCCAGCTGTACACAGGCATCTGCTTGGCAGAACCTGGGCCACATCTAGAACCTGATTCTGAGAGGATCTTGGAAGTGCACTTCTGTGTTGCTGTCAAAGCTGCTAAAAGGAACCAGAATCTCTGTGGAATAAGCCAGAGTGCAGAAACCCCCAGGGAAGCACAAAGATTCTCAGATCACACTCCCAGAACCCTAAAATTGTGCCACCCACCCAAAGATTGCCAAGGAGAAGGAAGAGACCACACAGGCAGGACCTGATCTCAGGGAGCCAGCTGCACCCTCCATTCAGCAGTGGAACATGGCTATAATCATTGCTGGTAAAAAGTTTTCTCTCAAATGCAAATGAAAACCACATTAAGATACCACCTTACGCCAGTCAGAATGGCAAAGATGAAAAAAATAAACAATAATAGATGCTAGAGGGGCTGTGGAGAGAGAGGCACAGTAACACACTGTTGGTGGAGCTGCAGACTGGTACAGCCCCTCTGGAAAGCAATATGGAGAATCCTTAAAAAATTAGGGATGAGTCCACCATATGACCCTGCTATTCCACTCCTGGGAATCTTTCCAGGGGATTGAGAATCAGCACATTACAGTGACACGGCAATATCAATGTTCATAGCAGCACAATTCACTATTGCTAGGCTATGGAAACAACCCTGATATCCCTCACTGGAAGAATGGATCCAAAAATTGTGGTACATTTATACCATGGAATATTACACAGCAATTAGAAACAATGATATTGCAGCCTTCGAAGGTAAATGGATGGCTATGGAAGAGATCATGATGAGTAAAATCAGCTTAACCCAGAGATCTAAGGGTCGATTGTCTCCACTCATCTGTGGAGGTGGGAACTAGACCCTGGACAATGAGAAAGTTGGTCTAGTAGCATGAGTTAAATCCAGATAAGATGTAATGCTTTACAATCTAATACTTTT